>CM076575.1:589811976-590020094 GCA_034641835.2 Pinus albicaulis
TATGTATATACATACATATACATACATATATATAACATACATATACATACATACATACATGTATGTATATACATACATATACATACATATATATAACATACATATACATACATACATACATATATATATATATATATATATGGTCTATGGGCATGGAATAGACAGTAATGGGTGTACTATTAAGGCACTCCATGATGTGAAGATCATCGGTTCGAAACTCCATGGGCAAAAATCCAGTGATGTTGATGACTGTTGTAGCCCGGGCTAGGTGCAATCCCCGAGTGATTTTGACATCTTAGATACCCCTATATCATAGTTTGTCAAGCCAATGATTAAACGTATAATCATCTCAAGGCTTACACAACTTTAACGAACAAAAACATAAATATATAAATAATATTTAAATATTGCATGTAATTAACAAAAAAACAAATTACATTTATAGTTGCAATTATTTATTTATTCATTCATGATAGTTTTATAGTGATCTCGTGTGCTTTGATCCTTAGATTTATAATTGGGATGGGTGATATAAGAGATCCAAGAGAATAAAAAGACAAAAATCATATACAATTATAAAGTTTTGTGATATGAACATTGAAAACTGCTAAGTTATAGTTAAGGAATTCAACTCTTAAAAATTCCTTTTTTCTTTGCAAAAAAAAATCGCATAGAACTATGAGTACTTCCCCATGATTTATGGATTGTAAACATAGTAAATTAACACATTAAATCATCAACCCTAATTATTGAGCCTAATCTTGAACCCTTTCCCTCTTGAAACTCATGTCTCAATCATTATTGTCTAAGTTAACCCTCTAAGATAACTTCCGAGCTTTTAAATTTATGTTTGAATATTGCTCACATGATAACTTCCAAGCTTTTAAATTTATGTTTGAATATGGCTCACATAATCATGTAATTAATAAAGAAATTTAAATGATTACTAAACAATTTAGGATCGACAATAATTGGTGGTCAGTTGGGGATAGTGTGCAATGTGGTCGAATATTTAAAGTAAGTGTTTGAAGTGGCAATGGTGAAGATGAACTTTGTTAATGGAGGATTTAGGTTTGAATTGATGTGTTAGAACCACTTTTGTATGTAAAAAGGGTATTTATTTATTTACTTATTTATTTATTTATTTATTTTATTTCTTTTTTTATTTTTATTTTTTTTGTTCTTAAGTTTCGAGGTTGTGGTCCAATGGCTACATCCCCACAAGTCCCGCGGTCCAATCTGGGGCAAGACTATGTATGCCTGAGAGTTGCTCCAAGTGCGATTTCTTGGACTAGCTTGGTTTTTATTTATATTTTGGCCAAATATACATACTAAAAGTTTCAAAATAGAAATTGTGTAAGGTGAATAGATTGGAGTTATATATCAAAGAGGGGAAATGTTAAAAATGCCCAAAAATAATTGGATTGGAGAAATAAGTGACTTTCTTTATAAAAACCTTCCTTTCATAAATGAGACAAAGACCACTTTTAAAGATTTGTTGTACATTTGAAATCAAAATGTAGACAAAAAGAATAATAAAATATTGGTCTCAGTGAGACTCACAAGTTCTAAATGAGGGGAGATCAATATTGTTCCACAATGAGTACTCATTAGCGAATACATAGTGAACCATTTTGGTTCCTTTAACAAAACAAAAATAAGTGTACATGTGTGAATGAGAAAAATGCTTGGTGGTATTCATGATGAACATCACTTTATTTTTTCTATGGTGAAAAATAAATATCATTAAAAACAAGATGAGCTGCGAAGCAGCAAGTCCCTGCCATCGAAAACTTATGATGGAGAATTACAAGACCATGTAATCTATATATTTTGTAGGAGTAGGAAATTATATAGTTTGCGTCTGAGCTAAACCTTCTCACAGCCTCTCACATGGCTTTCACAATTGGATATGTGTTACTATGTTACTTGTAAGGGCAAAAATAAAATTAAAATTCTCTTGTTTCTAGTTCAAAATTGTTAAAATGTGGGCTCAGAAGTTCACCGAGACACCAAGAATCACACGACACTGATTTTGAAATCTCACCTGCAAACAACCTAAACAATACAACAAAGACCCTCTTTCACTTTCAAATCTAAAATTGTGTTTTTCCCGTTAATTGATTTTAATTGTTATTTTTAATATCCTTAACGTGAATTTCTAAAGGATTGTTAAAATATATATAGTTTCTTGAATTTGTTAACCAAACAAATATTCCATAATTCATTACAAGTTTATTGCTATGGAACAACTTTTAAATGACTACATTAAAGATTAATATTTATTCCACTACTATGAAAATGGATAAGTGGCAGGGCCATGTATTGGGATTATGTGCACTGGGAACTATAGGTTGCTCATTATTATAATTTAAGAATTAAATTTTAAGTTATTATAATAATTGAGGATCAATGCCAAATTTGTGGGTTACTAAAATTCATTGTCCATTATTTAAATTAAGAGACAAGGTTGCGAAATTGAAATCAACTGGCAATGAGGATGAGAGATATGCATAATTTTGCACACAAATTGAACATTCAATAAAGACATAGATATTCATTTTCTAGATGCATTTTGGTCATGTGTTTAAACATGTATCGGATGTACATTTTGCCAGTTAAAACATGTTTACATAACTCCTTATCTGGTTTGGAATGGATGCTCCAGATCTAATGACGAGTCCCAGTTTTGTTCAGTTAGTTCACCTGCGATGTTACTTGGTTTTGTACAATTCATCCACCATGTTACTTGGCATATGTAGCACTAGTACCTGCAACAACAGAGCTTAAGCCCTTTTTCTGTGAGTCACAACATGGGATTTTTCGTAATTTCGTTACAGATTTTATTCAGAGTGAGGAGTGGTTATCTCTGCACACAGGGAATGACTATGTATGGAAAATATTTATCTAATTCCACGGACTGGAATTAAGGAAACCTCGGGTTACACCATACAAAGGATTTACCCCTAGAGTTAGCGTCGGGTTGCCTAAGGTCAAAATAGTGGTTGTCTGCGTTAGTTTGCACAGGGATGTGAATCTCCACAGGTTGAAGCCAGTTACAGCGAAGGACTATAAAGAGAGGGGAAATTCTACTAGTCCACACAAATTTAGCGGAGCTTATTCAGACGCAACTGATAGAGCCGGTGTTGGGGTTGAGAAGAGCATTGATGTGGTCACACTCGGGAATCTTTTCTTGGATATTTTTATTAATGTGCCAATATTTTCCCCTACTTCTATGGACGAGAGGTATCAATACATGCTCTAGCTCACAGCTTTGAATCCTGATAAGGTCTATGAAATGGCACCGCTTAGTCTGCCTCTAACCGGTTGTTAGATTTAGCATAGAGTATCCCCACTCAGAGAAGAAAGAAGAAGTGCTTAAACTGCTCAAAATAAAGAAGGTAGTTTGGTTCGCTCAAACTCTGGTGAAAGTGGCCTACTCCATTTGGTTGTGGAGGAGGGCTCAACCATATTGTCAAAAAAACATCGAAGACAAAGATATTTCAATTTCCTAGTGACTTGCAGAAACCATGGAAGGGATCAACACCCTCCTCCCTAGTTTATCAGGCATCAACATGTCCAGATAAATCACCCCGATCGGGAAATGGAATTGAATCTGTGATGAGTGCTATAACAGCCTGCCTCATCACCGTTTAACCAAGACCCCCTGGACACCTGACACAAGGTTGTTGGATCATGGCAGAAGATATGTATTTTCTAAGAATACAGATGATCACAAAGAGTATAAAATCATAGCGATTCTGGAGATGGAAACAACTTAGCAGAGATTTGGGTATTATAATTTTGTGAAAAAAACATATTCGGTATCGCAATTTTGTGGAAAAATCATGTTGGGTATTGCACAATTTGTTTCATTGGGTGAAGATTTTGTGGGTTTCGCTTAATATTGTCTATCGTGGGAGGATTGCAAGCCATCTCGAAAGTGGCATATCCATTCATTTTGGCAATACACAATCAATTCCAATCTTTATTGTTCTGTAGATAGCGATAAGTGCAATTTTTTGCAACTTGTTCCATTCGGATTTTGTTCTTCCTTTAGGTAAGAAACCATACAAATCTCTTTTCTTTTTTATTTTCAATTCTATACTAATTGGAAATTACAAAGCATCTGAATTAATTTAAAATAATGGGTTATTTTTATTCAGAAATGAGGTCTGTAGTTTAATTTGTACTCTGGTAATTTTGTGTTCAATGCCAAAACTTTTTTTTTCCCAACACTTTGGAACTCATATCGACCATTAATTCACCCAACGGTGAGAAGCATAAAATCTATCTAAATTAATATCATGTGAGAAGCATGAAATCTATCTAAATTAATATCATTTTTGAAGAAAAACTCCAGGAGAAATATGACTTTATGAAATTTCGATATCCAACTCACATGAATAAAAGAATAGTACCTTAGATTCATTCCAACCAGAAATTTGAAAAAAATAATACCTCAGATTCATTCCAACCATCATCGTTGTTGTACTATGCGCAGTTATCTGGCCAGAACTCGTTGATTGAAGAGGGCATCCGGAATAATTTGTTTCATTGGTTCCATTTCAGTGGTTGCACAATCAAACTAGCAGCCTAAACCAATGAGGGAAAGAAGGGCCACGCTCGAAGAATCGATAACAGAGGGCACGTAGGAGGATTATGTAGATGGAAGGTGGCATCAGTGCCACCTTGTCTAGACACCGCAACATAGGAGGACTATGTACATGACAGGTGCCACCAGTGCTACCTTCTCTAAACACCATAGCATATTCGTATAAGCAGCATATTCATATAATAAGGAAGAATATTTGCTTAGTATAAATCTTTGAATTTTCACTTGTTGATTCTTTTTATTCTAATCATAAAACATTTAAAGCAATGGGGTATTGCTATGCTAGCATTACTTCAATTCTTAAAAATTATTCATGAAATGCATATTTTAACCTAAGATATCAGTGAATATGATGTCAAAGATGCCTTGGGTAAAGGCCAAATAAGCCCTCCAAATTTATTATTGGCTAAAAAAACTTGTTGTAAGCATGTGATATTCCATCCAAAAGTGATTGATGAAATAACAAACTAATATTTTTGGTTAATTGTTTTTAATCCTTACGAACGACTCATATTTCAAAGCATATTGATTACAATAGTCCTCATTTCCTATGGCATGGACTGATAAGAACTCCACTAACAAAATGAGAGTAGATAAAAGAAATGTTTCTTAAAAATATTTGGTGCCATTCACAATGAACGCCACTATGTTTTCTACAACAAAAAGTAAGTATCATTGAAAAGAATAGATCCTCTGACAAAACGAAAGTAACTGAGAGAAATATTTATCTATCATTGTATCTTAAGTAGAATGATGCCATGCCATCCTTATGAGAACAAAAGTCAGTATCCTTTGACTGAGTGTCAACATCTTCGTCTTGTTTTCAAATGACACACGAAATGGGATGCTGGAAAATGTGGTGGAATTTCACGTGGCGAGGACAACAAACATACCATGCTAATAGAATGCCCAAGAACTTATCTACAAGTAGGCTCAATACGCCATTTATTCTAAGTGAGATCTTAATTATTGAAGCTCAAATTGGATGGTTGGAAATGATATATCATGTTCATGTTAGAAGTCAATATTTGTTTTCCAACCAAGAAATACCCTTAATTTTCTTATTTGTGGTAACCACAACTAGCTTGAGGGACCAAGCTGCACAACATTTAAATTTGTAGGTCTAGCCACAATTCATTCAAATTGATGCTAGTTCTAGAATGGTGACCGTCGAAATAGTGAGAATGGACCTTTTAGCATAAGCTCAACTCCTCTTAACTCTATTTTGTTCAAAGACAATTGTTTAACAATGTTTATTTGTCGTGGTGGCCCATTTACATACTATGGAAAATTTTGTCCTTTTATGTACAATTTTGCCAATAAATGTCCAATTTATACCATGCAAGGGGTGGGGGGTGGTTTGAATCGAACACATTTTGGCGCATTATAACAATTTCGCTGGTTAACGTTCACTTTTTCCTATGTTAGGATTGGAATTGTTATTCTTTGCAAAGTTGCATGAAGTTTATGTTTTAAGTTCAAATTTCACTATTCATAGAGTTCTAAGCTTTAAATTTCAAGGTTGTATTGTTAAATATTCATGCTTGGAGTTATGGAATCAGTACTAGCACATATTAATTACATAGTAGCTTCAAATTATAATTTATGGCTATAATTGTTAGGTTACAAAGTTGAGATAAGTAGTGGTGTATAAAGACATTGTTGCTTAAGATCCTAATTGCCACCAAGTCTAACGAACATGGAGTCTTTCCACCTTTAAATAGGTTAAATTAGAGGAAAATACCATGGTTTCTCATAAACTTGGAGCCCAAAAACCATTGGTAACTTGATCGAGTCAAGTTTACCCAAACCACCCTAACAATCCCCCACCTTAAACTTGACTCGAGAAGATTAATCGTGTCCCAATCACCATGTTGAAGTCCATAATAAAATGTTACCATCTACTAGAGTACAAGGGTAACTAACCACTATTTCCACCAGTTATCTAGGACACTTTTTCGCATGCATGGTTTATCAACCATCTCACTTTCTCACATTCCCCCCCTCAAGCCATGATACTAGTACCCCTGCCACTCTCATACCTGTCCAAGTGGTATATTCCAAAACTTGATAACACCATGCACCAATGTAACAACCTCGGGTTAAAACTTCATCTAATAAAGTTAATAAAGGCAAAATTAGACCAAGGTCATGGGACACGTATTCCAAGTTGAATGTTGGGAAAAAAATCCTAGTGTGGGTGTTCATTTGGTTTATTATGGCTAAGGAAATTGGCAAAGGTAAAGGCATTGACAAAGGTAAAGAGGCGTTAATTGGCATTTTATTTATGAAAACAATGGAAATTAGGAGAAAATGGAGGTGAAAGGTCAGAGGTTGCATGTGAGGAACAAATTGAAGGGAAAATAGAGGAAATTGAAGAAATTACAGGTATCAATGATCAAAAGGATTATGAGGATCAATTCAAAGCCTTTTTTTTATTTAGTTTTGGAATTGGTTTCAGAGAGGAGAAGAGCACCAAGAGGAGAAGGAAATTAATCAAGAAAATAAAGGACAAGGAAAGCAAAGGAAGGACTAGGGAAGCAAAGGAAAGCAAGGATCAAGCAAGGAAAAGTTGGATTAAGCAGCTTCAACGGGAATACTCATAAGCAACACGTTGCATGTATGATTTGCTGGTTGGTTTTGACATGCATGGTATGTGCATGTTGGTATTTGGTTCTTTTTCTATTGGTGGCATGGATTTTGTTAGGTTTTGACAATGGTTTTAGCCTTGCCTTGCTATTTTCGGATAACCATAGTGTGATGGGATTCTTTCTCAGTTAAGATTTGGAATGGCAGAAAGTTTTGGATCCAGGTGAGGTGGTCGCAGGAAAATCCCAAGGGTTGGGGGTTGAGATGGTTTTCTTCAAGAAGCCCTCAACATGTGGGTGGAGATGGGAAAATTCCTCAAGGGATGGTGAAGGAATTATGAGGCATCCAAGCTCGGTTTGGTTTTGTGATCTAGACACTAGTTTAGGCGATATCACGATATGGTGAGGGTGGAGGTGGTTTAACCTGTGGATTCCCTTGGTAGTTTTTGGATTGGTTTATCCCATGAGATCCCATATTCATGCTTGGAATATGATACAGGGGTGATTGGCTGAAAGAAAGATTTGGTTTAGCCCAATCTATGGTCGGGTGGTACGTGGAAGTCCCAGACCTGGTTGGATTTTTCCTATGTTTAATAAGAGCTAAGTTTCTCTTGCTTTTTATGAGTAAATGTACTTGTTATTATGTGGATTTAATGGTTGTTCTCTCATTGTTATTTATATGGTTATAAGCATGGTTATATGACAAATATTAGTCATAGCTCTCTTCATGTTCTACTTGTAACTCAATGAATAATGAATGCAAGACCTATTTGGTGCCATGAAATCTATTGTGAGAAGGCATTGGTCCTTCTTGTTAGACCTCAAATGTTTTTCCAAATCCTTATGTTCAAATTTTCATTCATGACCTGTAGGTTGCATGTGTTACCAAGTGTTTGACAGAATGTCAATCCCGGTTGGGAGAGGTCAAGTCAAGTCTTGGTTTAAGTTTTGGTTTATAAGCTTTGTTTCTATTTCATTCATCATTTCTAAAAGTTTCAATGAGTTTTGGGCAGAGGCCTTAGTCCTAGCCTTGAAAAAGTGGGTCAAAATTCAGGTTCGCTGGCATAGAAATGACTAGAAAATTCCACAGTCACTTGCAGGCAGGCCTATGGGAGTGACTAGAGGGCTATAGTCACTTTCATGCCTTGTTAAGGGAGTGGTTGAGGCTCCAGTTTGGTGAAAAAGAGAGTTATCTCAGGGGTTGGACACCTGGAGGGGTTGGGTTTCTCCTAGAGGTATTGTATCACCTAAGGGAAGTTAGTAAGGTCTTAAGTTGTAGACTCCATTTTTTTAAGGTCATATAGGAGGTTAAGTCTTATCATAGTGACCCTCAGCTCATGTTTACCCTGGTAAATTGGTGAAAGCGGGTAAATGTGGGAGGAGTGTGGTTACAAGGTGTTATCATAACAAGTTTCTCTCTATTTGGGTAATATATGGTTCAACTCTTGGACTGGATGGGCTAGATGCGTGTGGTTATGCATGCATTGCAATGATTACAATTATCATGCGTGAGGTCACTGCATGTATTTTATGTCATCACGATGCTATTGGTATGTTATGATGCTGATGTGTTGGATGAGATAGAGCAGGAGATGTAGATCATCAGAGATAGGTTGCAGCAATAGACTTCAAAGTAATAGTAGATCGTCATACAAGTTTGTATGTTTGGCATGCAGGTATGTTGGTTAATGACTGTTATAAGCATTATGTTTATGTACATGCATGTCATTTTATTGTTGCTGTGGTTACATGCATGATAGATGTTAGTTTAACAGTGCGGTCATATGCACATGCGTCGGAGAGTCATGAAAGGTAGCAACTTGTTATATGCATTGCAATCATGTTATTGTTATTATGGTCATATGCATGAGGATTATTGTCATGACGGTGCTTATATGACAGTTTGTTCTTGATATTATCATGTATCATGCTTATCTGGATTGACTTGTGCAGATGTGATAGCCTCCCCTGATACATTGAGATACGAGTTTTATTATATCGTCTATTTGGTGTTTGAGTGTTTGATCATGTCGTCTATTTGGTGTTTGAATGTATCGTCTATTTGGTGTTTTATTATGTCGTCTATTTGGTGTTTGAATGTTTGGTGTTTATTATGTCATCTATTTGTTGTTTGATTGTTTGATTAATTGCATGATATGAGTATGTGTCTATAATATTGCATGAAGTAATGATCTTGTTTTAAGAGGGTTGTACTAACATATTATTTGTTGAGACAACTTATATGTACTTAAGTGTAAGTGTGTGCTAGTTGCAGGATTATGAATTATGACTGTGAGTTGATTGTTGATTATGACCTCATTGTTTGTCTTGACAAAGGCATATTCAACTTAATAGATACAATGTCTTGATCTTTGGAACATTTGATTGACGTGTAAATTGTTGCAGGGCAACACATGCTTGGTATTTGCATGACAAGGTAACAGTTGATTTATTTATATAACTAACGGGTGGGTGACGTGATAACACAGAATAAGATTCAATTGTAGCAATGAAAGAGGTATATTAGCTAATTTCTAGTTATAGTTGGGGTCATCAAGGAATTGGAGTTCCTTGAGAGATGGCATGAATATGTTCAGTTACATGTGTTGAATACAACGAGGTAAGATAATTGGTATATTGATTATGTTTATTTATACACTGACAATTGTGTGTTTATGGCAGTATTATGCAGGGGATTGCATGGCAAAAGAGAGTATCATGAAATCTTGAAGAAGGCTCGGATTGAGATTTCCTTGGGAACCATGGGGATTTAGTCATGGTGTTGTTGCTAGTCTTGTGCTTTTGATGCTTATGATTGTTTGCACTTGATTCGTAGTTTTTCTTATGTTTGGTGCATGGCCATGCCACTTGTTTTTGGAGTCGTATTACTATTGGTTTTCCATGGTTTTCTCTTGTTTGCTTCTTGTTCTTACCTTTTATGTTTTAAGGGTCTTGGGAATTGGTTGGGGAAAGAGGAAGGTTAATGAAGCTCGAGGAGAGCTGAGTGTAATTCGTCAAGAAATGTAAGACCCAGATGAAGCTCGGTGCACGTATAAGGGAAGTTGAAGGCAAGAGTATGACAGTCGGTTGGATTGGTGGGGTCCATTGGGGTAAATGGACGGTGGCAAGACAATCATGATAAGGGTAACAAGAAAGGTGAAATATAAGGATCTAAGGTGTTATATGTCTAGGCTATGTTGGGAACTATTGTTCTCAACATTGTGCATGTTCTACACGAATAAAGGGAGTTCTCTTGACCTAGACCTTTATGATAGATGGTAATTATGTTGTGATCATGATTATGTTGATGTCTATATATGTATACATGTATGTATGTATGTCATTTTCTAACAGGGTCGTCAAGGATCATGATTGATTTATGTTTTAATGTTTATATGTATGTATGTATCTTGTTGTCTGACAGGGTCATCAAGTATCATTATTGTGGATGAATGATTTCTTATGAAGGTGAAGCACATGAAGAGGTTCTTGGTCTTATGAGGAATCGAGTGGGAAGAGTAGCCCTGACATATCTATGAGGTTAGTATCATGTGGATATGATTTGATATTATGTGATTATACTATGTCTATGTTTATGTTATGGACAGGTAATGTTGAGGGATACATCAGAGGAATGAAAGTAGTGCAATATGCAACATGTTGGTACAAGCATGGACAGTGGAAATACACTAGAAGAAAGGTTGCCTGATAGAGACAATGTAATCTATGGATGTGTGGTAATATTGTTGTGTATATGTTGTACATGTTGTACTTGTGATGTTGTGTACATGCGGTGTTGTGTATATATGGTGTTGTGTACATGTTGTTTATGCAGTGTTGTGTACAGATGGTGTTGTGCGCACGTTGTATGTGCAATGTTGCGTACATATGGTGTTATGTGCATGTTGGATATGCGGTGCGATGTACATGTGATGTTGTGTGGATGATTGTACATATGGTGTTGTGCACATGTTGTACATGGGGTGCCATGTACATGTCGTGCACGTGGTGTTGTGTACACGTTGTGCATGTGGTGTTGTGTACATGTAGTGTTATGTACATGTTGTGCAGGTGGTGCTGTGAGCACTGGGTGTTGTGTACACATTGTGCAAGTGGCTTGTGTACACGTCGTACATGTTGTGCTGTGTATATTTGGTACAGTGTTATGGGTATTGTGTAGTCGTTGTATTGCAAAAGGTGTATTTGTGGTATTGTATGGTGTGTACGTATATGTAATGTATTGTGTTGTACACCAGGTATAGGATAATGTGTTATATTATACATTAGGTGTAGGTGTATGTATTGTGTGGCATTGTACACTGGGTGTAGGTATATGTATTGTGTTGTACAGTGGGTGTGGGTGTTGGTGTATGTGTTGTGTTGTACGTTGTGTATGTGTATATGTTGTACAATGTGATGGGACACACAGGTATGGGATTGGCTAGGCCCTTGTGGTTTTTATTGAGGGTTGAGACGGTTTAATCTCAATATACCCTTGTTTTTGTCGAGGGTTGAGGTTTTTTAGTCTTTGGATGCCCTTTTTGTTGATTTTGAGGGTTGAGGCGGTTTAGTCTCTGGATGACCTTGTTGTTGCTATTGAGGGTTGATATGATTTAGTCTTGGGATACCCTTTATTACATAGTAATTTGTCACCGTCCCTACCATTCCCCGTCCCGCACATTGGAGGGCCCATTATGTGACCTGTGAGCAATGTCATGCCTTGAAACCATTATCATTGCATTCCTCTAAACATGAGCTTCAATTGCCCTAAAGACATCTCCTTGCAGAAAACCATAAAAACATCCCTTTTTGCACTGGCGCGGGTATATATTTCAGCACTCGCGCCAATGAGGAAAATACTACAAATAGGCCGCGCCAACTGCCGCTCTGTCCCAGAGTCGCAGTCACGCCAGCCAATTTAAGGAGTGTTTTTTAAATAAGAATGGTGGAAGTTTCATTTCAACCAACTCAGAAACAAGTATCTATCTTGAGTTGGGAAGTTTGGCTATGGATTTCCATAGAGAGGAAGTGGTTTTCCACCTCTCATGGAAGCTTCCTTGATGATAGGGCCAATCCCACAATTATAGTTATCCCAACTCCCCTTCCTCCTTCTATAAAAGCTTGCCCATTGCCATTGCAAGCTAGTCTTGAAGTGCCTAAGCTTTGAATCTCCAAATTCCCAAGAGCCTTCATGCTGCAAGAGCCCTCATTCTTCCCTTAAGGCCGACTCAAGCAAGGAGACTATCGTCGAGAGACTCTAAGAGAGGCTTGTCCCATCCTTGGCAGGCTTTGCGAGACGTGTACGACTGGAGACCCCTCCGAAGGAGACCTCAGCGTCAGAACATTGGTTGTACTCTCTTTTGATTGCTTATTAATGAATGACTACTGGTTATGGTTCCACTCTGTTTTTCACTTATGATAATGATGAGTTATATCCTTTCTGACTGATATATAGTTGCGTATTCTGGATTTTATGCTTGTATTCGTGTTGTTTCTTGCATGTGTAGGTGTCCATCCACGGAGATCGTGGGGATCGTGATCTGCCGAGGCTGAGGAACGGGAACGTTGTCTCTTTTGCGAATCATAGCACTGGACTCCAGGTAGGCCTCCATCGTCGGTTTGTTTATTCGCAATTAGGAACTTGCGCTGTAGCATTTGATGATTGTTGCTAGACCCGTGCTGGGCTAGTAGGGATCGCCTCTGTCCGCAGAGGGGATTTACCTCCTCAACAATTTGGTGACTCTGCTGGGGAGAGTCTAGTTTTGATCGTCTCATTTTGATTGTTTCGTGGTTTTCCTTGCTTGATTGGCCTTCTGGGCTGGGTTGTTTTGCTGTTTTTGCCTTCTTGGTTTGCTTAGATATGATTGATCTGCTTCTGGAGTAGTTCTTTTTTATTTTTGGCTGAGGAACTTGGCTGGCGCACTTTTTAGCTCGACATTCGTGCAAATTGGCGCATGTTGCATTTGTATTGCCCGCACCAATTGCTTTCTGGCGCCAGTTACAACCTCACAGTCACGCCACTCCTGTGAGGCATTAGGGTTTTCTCAGTTTTGAGCTCTCTGGGTCTGATCAGTGTATTTCTTTTTGGTTTTTCAGCTACCTGAGTGTGTTGGAGTCATGTTTGACTGGGAATTTGCCTTTGTCCTTTGGTTGTTTGCTTTTCTCCATCGATTTCACGTTTTAAGCCCTAGGGCATCTAGTGGCTTTGTGTGTCGAGCCTCCTTGGGAGTTTTGGTGTTTTGTTGGTCCAGTCAATCCTCTGATTGCTTCTCCGCATTCTCTTAGCGGTTGTTCACCTTTTCGTTGCGATTTTTGGGTGATTACTCTTCTCTTCATTCAAACTTCGTTTGGTCTTGCTTTGGACCTAGATCACATGGTCCATTGGAACCTTTGAGACTTTTTCTTGGTTTTAAGAGAGTTTGGTCGATTTGAGATCTGATTGTTTGTGTTATTGAGTGAAATTTGTTTGTTTTGCTGTGTTAATATCGTTTCTCAAATTGCTTCTCTTTTGTTTTCAAGTTTGTTTAGTGCATCTAGCCATCAAACATTGAAAAAAAAAAAAAAAAATCTCTTTTGCTTTTGGTTGATTAGTGCGAATTGAAGTCTTTTCGATTTTACTAGTAATTAGTGATTTGAATGAAAAGTTTTCAATTTCATTAGTTGCATTAGAGATATCATTGATTGTTTTCCGATCATTTTGTTTGTGTAAAAACTCTCAACTCTTCTGTAGCTAGTTTTCATCGAACGAAATGATGTACTGTGGCATGTAGATTGCATTTAGGAGTCTTTTGAGACATTACATACAGTAGGGCCTAAAAACTGAAACGTAATTGAAGATCAACTTTAAAATCTACTCAATTTACACTAAGGCAACATTGAAATCTAACGAAATATATTTAGAGGTCTAGGCTAGAGACGTGTTCCGACATCTTTAAACCTAGCAGCTGTCGTTCGCCTTTTGGCTTTAGACAGCACTAGTACGGACTTGTGCTCCCCGTACCGTCGCGTATATAAAGGGAGACCCCTCTAGGTTTCAATCCTTTATCCATAGGAAGCCGAGTTTGCCGCCCTATACCCGTGATACACCGAACACAGCATTCGGGGAGATTTCCTGCACGTACGGAAAGTCCTTGGTTGATTTCTTTTTCATTATTGAAACGAAGGTGTATATTGCAGTTCACAGTTATTTGGTACACCCTTTTTCCTAGTATTCCTGAGCAGTCATTTGATCTTTTCTGACTCCTTAAATTTGAAAAGATCGCCAAGCGCTTGTCCTTTCACGCTTGTGTCAAATCTGAAAGAGATAGAGTCACCTTTTTATCGTTTCTCGACTCTTAAAACATGAAACGGTAAAGTTTCTTATTTTTCAATGTGGTAAAAAAATAATCACCCACGATTACACATCCTCTTATATTTTGCTTGTTGACCATTTGATCGTGTGTCTTGACTCTTTTTCAGCCCGTGTGTGTGTTTGTTCTTTTTCTCTTGTCGTTTTCCATAGTGGCGGAGCCTTCGGTTTTGTCTACTGGTAGTCCTTACACGGACGATTCATTAGAGGTTTCCCAATCCTCTGCTGAACCGCAGCAGCCTATTGTTTCCGAGTTTCCTGACAGGGGACCGATTCTTTCTGAGCAACCCTTTGGGGGACCAGTTGAGTTCGATTGGCCGTTTTCGGACCCTGTGTCTGAATTAAGATTAGGAGCTGATTTCCTTTCTCTTACATCGGGTTTGCCTTTTGTTGCTGCTATATTTCCTCCTAGTCCTCGCTGTCTATTGCGCAATCTAACGACAGGCTCAACCATGAGTGATTCTGGTGAGGAAATCCCAACGTCTGGTGAAGACTATCAGCTCTTCCCACGAAGATTGTTTCCGGGAGACAACTTTGAACTGGCTGACATGTCGACAGCCAGTCCCTCTTTACCACCAGGATACAGATCTTTGGGTCAGATCATTTCTGCCGCAACCTCTATGGGGGTGTCAACTCCTTCTCCGAGGCCAGCTGCTCCACCCGAGGTGTCTCCTCAGACGCCCGTTACTTCTATACCCGTTCGGCCCACTGTTTGTATGGCCGCCTCTTCTCCTGTTGTCACGGCACCCTCTGCCAAGGCTATGCCAACTCCTGAAGATATCTATCTAGCGACTGCTATACTGGAGAACATCTCTCCGGAGGAGTATTGGTTGTCTTTACAACAACCGAACCCCGAGGTTGGACCATCCTCCCAAGATCCCAACCGCTCTTATTTTTCGCACTATGCACAGGATGGTACACCCGATGCTTTTCCAGGCTAGTATGACGAGCACGGGGACATTTTATGTCTGCCCGCTCCTGATGCTTACCTCCATGCTAAAGGTTTACCTTATAACCAGGCTTATAACCTGCAAGGGCAACCTTTCCAAGGCCAACCTTCGGGCCAACCTGGCTATCCTTATGACCCGCAGGGGTAGCCCATCCAAGGCTATCCTGCGGGCCAGCAAGGGCCATCGTACGGTCCACAAGGACAGTATTACAGCCCTTCTGTTCAACCTGTTCAACCTCAGCCGGGGTACCAACTGGGACTGGTCTATGGTCCTGGGGGGAAAATCTAGCCTTCTCTACCAATGCAACCGCAGTATCCTGTTGTCTCTAACGTTGCATATCAGCCGGGACCATCCTATGGTTCTGCTTCAGGTCAAACCGGTTTCCAGCAACCACCTGGCCCTGTTCCTCCACCAGGCCAACCGGCCCATCCGGTACAACCTAGTGTTCCGCCTCCAGGCCAACCGGTCCATCCGGTACAACCTGGGGCTCCTTCGCAGCTAGGTCAGCCTGTGCAACCGGCACAGCCTGTCTATCTGGGTCAACCTGTTCATTCAGGGCAACCCTCTCAGTCGGGTCAACCTGTTCAATCAGGGCAGCCCGCTCATTCCATTAACCCTGCCCAGCAGCCGATTCATTCGATGTCACAGCCAAATCAACAGCTGCGCCCTACTTATCAGGCTCTGCAGGGTTCCACTTTTCAGCAGCCGATTCATTCGATGTCGTAGCCAAATCAACAGCTGCGCCCTACTTATCAAGCTCCACAGGGTTCCACTTTTCAGCAGCCTACTCATCCTCAGGGTGGTTATTATCCTCATGGTCAGTCTCAACCGAATTATAACCACCCCAGAGGCTCTCAGTATTATCCTCCTCCACCCGGTTTTACCTACACTCAGCAGCCAAATCCAAATGCTGTTTACACTGGGCCGACACATAATCAGGGTCTGTACTCTGGTTATCAAGCCCCACACTCTGGTTACCAGCATCCAAATCAGTCTAGTTATACGACCTACACCCCCTACGGTCAGAATCCTACGGGACAGAACCCATGGGGGCAAGGATATTCACAACCATTGTGGAGTACAGGTAACGGTCCTCATCTCGGGCCTGACATGCCGGTTAACCGCCATTGCCGTTCCCTGCCACCTTAGAGTTGCCGGATGTTTCAAAACTGACCAATGATCTGATTTTACATAATCCATATTGGCCTCCGGTTCCTACCAAGATACCAAGTGATTGCCCCAAGTTTGAGGGAAAAGCTGGAGAGGACCCCCAGGCGCATGTGATGACGTATCATCTTTGGTGTTCGTCTAACTCTTGGGTCGACGATTCGATTCGTCTGCGCCTCTTCCAGTGTAATTTAACTGGAGCTGCTGCTAAGTGGTACATAGAGTTATCCCGTGGCATTTTCCAAGATTTCAATTCTTTAGCCATGGCTTTCCTCACGCACTTTCAGTTACCGGTTCGTTATGAAGCCGGGACGCAACTCCTGACTTCTCTGAAGCAGGATAAAGCCACTCACATCTCTGATCACATTCATGAGTGGCGGCGCCGTCGTAGACTGATCAAGTTTCACATACCTGATCAAATACTAACTCACTGGTTCACCACCTCCTTCGTGAATAAAATCGCTCAAGATATTGCGATGGGAGCGTGTGTGATAGAGGAACAAGCCATTGCGCGTGCCCAATATCTGGATCTTGTGTATTCTCAGTCCGGCACACTTTATGATATCTTGCTTGATGCACCGCAGTCTGGAACCTCTAACGCTCCACCCACCCCCGCAGTGGATGGTGTCATTGGTTCTGTCTCTCAGAATTCGAAGAAATCTTTGAATGGGAAGCAGAAGTATAATTCTTCCAACAATGCTCCTGCTAATCCCGCCCCGTCCGATTCTGGCAAAACCGTGGAAGTGAATGCCGTTCAGGCCAATCCTACGGACAAAACTTCCAAGGGGAAAAAGAAGGGCAAAGGAAAATCTAAATCTGATGCCCCAAAGCCAGAATCTAAATCTCTCACTGAGGATGGCTCTCAGCGTAAACCGAAGTACCCTTGCCTCATTTGTGAAGGGGACCATTATACTAAGGATTGTCCACGACGATCCGAAGTTAGTCAACTTCTCAAAGGCTCAAAAGGGCCTCTGGCAGTTCTTAAGGAGCCATTCCCATCTCAGCAGACCCAGATGGTCGAACAACCGTCACCATCTGCACCATTTGGGTCCCAAGTTTTCATGATGAAGAGTGTTGCACCTATCTCCGTCGCTACGCGTTCGAAGGATTACAACGAATTGCGGCAGGCACCCGGGAAGGCAGTTGCGGATGGACCGCCTCCCCCACCTATCTCCGGTTCGTTGGAAATCAACAAGCCTACTCCTGAACCCATTGTGAAGCCACCTTCTAAAGGTGTCTTACGAAGATCTTCTTATAATCCGAATGCTCGTGCCGCTCAACATTACAGCATTGTTGAGGATTTGGCACATGTGCCTTCTGCTATGTCTGCGCTAGAAGTTCTTCAAAGTTGTCCTTCGCAACGAAAGGCTTTATTGTCTGCAATTGGTGGCATTGACCCCGCCGACTCGAGTCTTCTCACCTTCGATTTAGAGAATTTCTCCCCCCGACTTCCACATCAGATAGCTCTTGTTATTCAAGTCGAGATTAACAGTCTGAACATCCATAGGGCCGTAGTGGATGAAGGTGCTTCTACCTGCGTTATGTCGTCTGCTTGCTGGAAGGCCATCGGCTCTCCAGCCCTCGCATCCTCTCCCAATGCCCTCGAGGCATTTGATGGTCGGGAATCCAAACCCCTGGGTGTTCTCGAAAGTTTAGCGATCACTTTATAGGGGAAGACTGGCAACGTGGAAGTAGAAGTAGTCGAAGCCAAGATGAACTACAATATACTTCTGGGCCGCAGCTGGACTCATGCCATGCTCTACGTGCCGTCCACCGTCTTTCGACTTCTTAAGTTCCCTCACGAGGGAAAAATCATCACGGTGGATCAGTTGTCCTTCTTCACCTCTACTTCCGAGAACAACATACCATACGTGGATCAGATTCCGAATCCCCCTGACAGTGTAGGACCCGGTCTCTTCAAAGACCCTGTCCTCATGGGGATATTTCCCGCACCACCACCGTACACCACTCAAGTTAACATGATTTCCAGGTCCGATGACCCCTGGCTTATTCCTACACCTGAGCAGGTGTTTGATTTTGGAGAATCAATGCCCTTGACTCCAGTAGAGATCAACTACTGTGAAATTGTTGCCGCATCTATTCCTCCACCTCCTCAGCATGCTCCTTTGAGCATGGCTCTTGACGTCTACTCTCAATCCCCCTGGCTTGGTCAGGCCGATTCACTTGATCCTCTCAAAGAGACTTTTCCTTCCAATGAAGCCATCATTGAAACTATGTCTCTTGAGGAGCTGCCTTGGGGCGATGAACATCATCGCTCCTCTTTTATGCCTAGCTTGGGGGCAATGACTGACTGTCTGGAGCGTTATGCTTCTCAGGTTCCTACCCCTCCTCTTCAAATGCCCATCTTGACGCACGAGGTTTTTTCGGAAGGTAACCTGGGAAACATCACTCAAACCATCCCGATCAACATCTCCGTTAAACCGGGGATCGTTGAGAATATTCACGTGGGAGTGACTTGTTCTCTCGATGAGATTCAAGTCTATACTAATCTTTTTAAAGAATTCAGAGTTGTGTTCGCCTGGTCCTACGAGGAAATGTCGGGGATTGATCCCAGTATTGTAGTGCATGAGATTCCAACCTATCCTGGTGTGAAGCCCGTGTGCCAACGCTTACGCCCCATGCATCCTCGGAAAGCCGCTGCAATTAAGGCAGAAGTTGAAAAACTTCTGAACGTGGGTTTTATTTATCCTATCCCCCTCATAGAATGGGTTTCTAACACTGTCCCTGTTGATAAAAAGCAAGGCACTATTAGGGTCTATGTTGATTACTACAACATCAATCGCGCCTGTCCAAAAGATAACTATCCCACTCCGTTCATAGACCAAATTATCGACGAATGTGTCGGAAGTGAGATCTATTCCTTGATGGACGGTTTCTCAGGATATAATCAGATCAATATTGCACCTAAGGATTAACACAAGACCACATTCAACTGTCTGTGGGGTACTTTCGCGTATAAAAAAATCCCGTTCGGCTTAAAGAACGCTGGAGCCACTTTTCAGCGTGCGATGTCTTATGCTTTTCACGACATTCGCCATATCATTCAGCCTTATCTGGACGACTTGCCAGCTCATTCAGCTAGGCGAGAGGATCACCCTGAACACCTCCGCCAGGTTTTTCCTTCGCTGTAGGTGCTACAATATTAGGCTCAATCCTCATAAGTGCGTCTTCGGCGTGGATTATAGTCGTCTTTTGGGATTCATAGTCTCCAAATATGGAATTCACCTTGATCCTTTAAAATTCGAGGCTATCATCAACCTTCCATCACCCTTTTCATTATATCAGCTGCAGTGTCTGCAGGGAAAAGCGAACTTCCTTTGACGCTTTATCCCGAACTACGTCGAGGTGGCCAAAGGATTTATGCGCCTGTTAAAGCAGAACGTTCCCTTCCATTGGGACGAAATCGCTCAGCAATCCTTTGAGAAGCTAAAGACGTTATTGGTTAATGCTCCTTTGCTTCGTCCTCCGGACTATCTCCGTATTTTCACTTTGTATCTCGCCGCCGCGTTTAGCACCATTGCTATGGTTCTGGTGCAGGATGATGATGATGGTAATGAACATGTCATTTATTATCTATCACGAAACCTTCTCGATACTGAAACATGCTATGCTCATGTCGAGAAGTTGGCTTTAGCTGTCGTACATGCTGTGTAGCGCTTTCGCCATTACATCCTGCTGCGCATGATTACCGTGATTTCAGATTGTAACCCCATGGCATATATTCTCTCTAGACAATTACTGGGGGGAAAGTACTCCAAATGGACTGTTATCCTGCAGGAGTTTGACTTAGAGTTCACTACCGCTAAGTCAACTAAGTCACTGGTTTTCACGGATCTTATATGCTCTCTCCCTACAGACTCCGCTCCTTCACACTCTGAAGGCCATATACCAGACAAAACGCTTTTCCTCATCAGTACTCGTGACCCTTGGTACGGTGACATAATTGTGTATCTTCAGACCTCGACATTTCAGTCTGAGTTGGATAACGCTGCCCGCCATCGAATTCGGCATCAGTCCCAGCCCTACCGTATAGTAGGAGATACCTTATACCACATTGGAGTAGATTCGGTGCTCCGGTGGTGCCTAACCTTGGAGGAGGCTGAAAAGGTCCTAAATGACTCCACAGTGGCACCTGTGGTGGACATATGTCTGGATATGCTACTGCCTAGAAAATTCTGCGAGCAGGTTATTTCTGGCCTTCCATATTCAAAGACTGTATCACTGCAGTCTGTAAATGTCATGCGTGCCAGATATTTCAGCGCAAGATGCGCGCGCCACCTCTCCCCTTGCATCCTATTATTACCGTCGGCCCTTTTGCGAAATGGGGCGTGGATTTTATGACGTGTAACCCTCACTCGGCCGGGGGGCATGCGTATATAATTGTCGACGTCGACTACTTCACCAAGTGGGCCGAGGCGATGCCTACACTAGCTGCTGATGGTAAAATGACTACTCAATTTATATTCAACCACGTTATTGCACGGTTCGAGGTTCCTCAGGCCATCGTCACCGATCATGGTACTCATTTCCGAGATTATATGATGGCTGAGCTGACTTAAAAGTTGGGCTTGCGTCACGACAGCTCAACACCATATTACCCTCAGGCGAATGGTCAGGTTGAAGCAGTGAACAATGTTCTAGTCACTATGCTTCAACGAACAGTTGGTAATCACAAATCGAATTGGAATCTCCAACTGTTCTCAGCTCTATGGGCATACTGAACATCTGCAAAGAGTGCAACTGGATTCACACCATTTCAATTGGTGTATGGTCTGGAAGCAACTCTTCCGGTTGAATGCGAGATTCCTTCTTTGAAATTACTGTGGAACTTCTACCTAATACTTCTGCTGAGGAAGAATGTCTTCTGTATCTGGAACGGTTAGATGAAACCCGTCGTCTGGCTGCTTTGGTTATTGAAGCACAAAAGAAGAGGGTCAAAACTCATTTTGATCAATCTGTTTCCCCCCATTCCTTTATCGAAGGAGACCTCGTCCTCCTGTACGATCAAGCACATGACAAGCTTGGAGCCGGTAAGTTCCAGCCTATGTGGCATGGGCCCTATATAGTAAAACGCGTTTTGAAAAATGGGGCTTATGACCTTATAGATTATGAAGGAGTTCCGCTGGCGCAGCCCAGAAATGGGTTGTACCTCAAAAATTACTATGCCTGAAGTGATTTCTTGGTGTGGTGTGTGTACATAGGAGTCTGTTTTTCATTTGTGTGCATGTATGGTGTGGTGTGCCTTGTAAACATCTTTCTGCTGATCGGGTCTTCCTGGTTGTGCAGATGTCCATTCATCCATTTGTTGGTTTCGCGGATGGTGCCTCCCGCAGTACCAGGAATCTGTCTTCAGCAGCCTGGGTAATCTATGATCCTGCTGGTGAGTTGGTCAACCTGCAAGGTGTGTGTCTAGGACGTACTACGAACAACATCGCGGAATATAGTGTTGTGTTAGAATTATTAACCGAGGCAGTGAACCTTGGTATCTGTGAATTTCTTGTGTATCTAGATTCGCAACTTGTAGTGTTACAGTTGAACGGACACTATTCGGTAAGAAACCCGTCCATTTTACGTATGTATCTGTGTATTCGGTTACTGGAAAGGAATTTTGACTACATAACATATCAACATATACCCCGACATTTGAATACATTAACAGATGCGGTAGCTAATTTGGTGTTAGACAGACATTTGCGCAATATGTAAATCATCATCACATGTAAAGAAAGATCCATCCAGAAATAGATATGCATATATATATAGATATCAAAGTGTTTACATAGCGTGTGTCACATAAAGTAAAAATATACATAATCGTCTTAAATACATCCGGAGACGATATGTCTCTCAAAAAATATGTGTGGTAAAAGCCCTAAGAGTCTAATCCACATGGTGCTCATGATAACATGTAACTGCACGCACTAAGCGTCTTAGAAGTCGGTGGATTCGACTAGGTACTCCCACCGTATGTCGCTAGTACGCCATCGGTACATCTGCCAGTCGAGCATAGTCTAGGATCCCTCGAGCGATACCCTCGAGATTCTGGATCAACTCTTCCCCTCCTGTGCCCTCCGCCTAAGGATCAGGAGCGAGAAGAGTCCTCCACGTGATTGGAGACATATCAGCTGGTCTCTCGGTGCCCACATATGCATACACATAAAATGTGTTAGGACGAATGTGTATTAACAAAAAAAAATCATAAAACAAAAAAATCAAAAGAGATGAGGTCATACCCAACTCCTCGTCCCAGTCATCTCCTTCTGGCAGTGGGAGATCTGGGTCTCCGGTGAAATCGGTTCCTGCATATGGCAAGTCCTCCACTACGATCAACTGGCACCGCAACCACCCAAAAAACTCCGGCCTCCACGACATCTGTTGGCCTCCTCCAGCTCTGGGCATTAGTGCTTCCCATCGAGCCATTCTTGGTTCTCGTGGAATCGGCTCAGCTACGATGGCCCCTTGGCCTTGGAAGATTGGTAATCGTTCCAGAATAAACGACACCAGGATGGAACCATAGCCGAATTGTTTCAGTTTGGCTTGCTTGCATTTCGTGAGCTGTCTCTTCATGTTTATTGTTACTGCTGTAGCCCAGTCAAACAAAAGTGGAGTCATGCACTCTGAGGCCAGCAAGAGTTGGGCCTTTGTGGCCTCATGCGGTGCCTGCGACCCTGTAGCCCGTGTGATGGTATGTAGGACTACCCTCAATGCCAGATCGGGGATGGTGTGAATATCCACCTTTTTACTCCCTGACCCCATTTGTGCCCTTGGGCACACTCGTGCCATCACTTCTTCCATATTCTCGCCGGATGGTCTGCTCCCAGTCAGGATGGGCACCGGACCTCTGCGAGACAGTCCGGTTATAAAGTACACATTAGAGACATCCAGTTCCAACACCTGGTCTCGTAACTTGAACACTTGTTCCTGTTCATCCCAAATATTGATCAGATACTGGAGGAGCTCAGGTTGAGCTCGTAAGCAGGGTGTTAGGAAGAACTTCTTTAGCCCACAGTTTCTGAGGGCATTCATGCAAGCCTCGTTTTCTATGGCCTGTTCATCCTCTTCTCCATGCTCTCTTTCTTTCCACTCAATCACCATTTTGCTTGATTTCCTGCATCCACATGGTCACAAATCCTTAATTAGATCTCTATCGGGCTTCAAAATTCATTCAAATTGGTTAAAATCTCGAATTTTTAGGTGGAAATTTGGATTCGGCCGCTGGCGCGGCTGTTTTGTGAATAGTCGCACCAGGTGGCGCGAGGCCTTCACATATAAAAGCCCATTGGCGCAGGTCCGTGCCCGATACCCGCGCCAATGAGTGCAACCCTAAAAATTTAAAGAGTGGCCACAGAACTTTGATACATGAGGGAAAACTATTAAAAAGTGGATTGAAATGAAGTACAGGGAAGCGCCTCTTACCTGTAACAGACGAGAATCTGAATGGTAAACCGGATCTGTCGAAATCACCGTCAGAAGTTTGCACACCAAATGGACCACTCCTGCTTTTCACCAAGGTAAATAGTAAATGTAATTTTGTTTTTACCATTTTGGCATATTTATAACTTTTTCGACACTGGATTGGTTTTAAAAGTTATTTTTCTCAAATATTTTTATGTTATGTCGGAAATGGGTTTTACACTTGCTTGGTATGTGCAGCAACAGGTTTTTCCACGACTTTAACGGTGAAAACGAGTTGTATTTTATACTTTTTCGGACTCGGTAAATACACGAAAAAGTCACTTTGGAGTCATCTTTCAGCTCTTTTCTGACTCTCTAAACATGAAAAGATTGCCGAGTCCCTTGTCGTTTCGATCTCGTTAAAATGGACACGAATCGACATCTACCCAGTATACGTTTACCCCTTTTTCGGGCTGAGATAGATTGATTACGAAAAATGAATACCCTAGCCTATCGCGACTAGGAGGTTTTCCCGGATATTGTTTTCTACCTTTTCGGATCTAGGGAATTACTGACGAAAAGGGACCTTTGGAGTTTACTTTTCTGCTGTCTTTTCAAACTTTCTAAACATGAAAAGACGCCAAGTTCTTCCTTTGTCAGACTCGTTAAACCCTGATGACATCGGATTCAGTCGAAATTACGTTCTCCAAGTTCCTCCTTCCTAGGGCTCGTTAAATGTACTAGGATGGATTCGCCCGAAGGGCAGATTTATAGTACAAGCATATGCTATCCCCTTCAAGCTTGTTATTAAAAATAATTGGGGTACTCGCCAAAAATGGTGGGGGAAAAATGGAACCATCATCATTGTCGTGTCGACAGTATGTCGCTCTTGAACATGGCACTTGTTTGCATTCGTGTCGGGTTGGGGACATCTCATCTCGTTTTTTCACTTGCTTCCGTGGGTTTGGGTGATCCTTTTTGACCTCTCCTCTGCTCATTGCCTCGTCACCATGACATCTGATCCATTGATGTCAAATACTGCCAAAACCACTATTTGTGCCATTATATGTTCAAGAGAAGTTTACCTCTGCAATATCAACCTTCCTCTGATTCTCATATGATCCTGATTCACAACAAAAAAATCATGTTCCTCTGTCTCGTGTCGATGATGTGGGAAACATTATGGCCCACCTTCGATCAAGGTCACTTCCTGTCGACTTCAACTCATTATCGAGGAAGCTGATCTAGAGACTCCTTTATGGTACCTTGGAGCCTGCATGCCTCAATGGCAAGTTCATCGCATTCGACGTGAGGTTCTCATCATTGGCCTCTGATCGAGTGATTCTACGGGTGTTCGACACCAGCTCATTGATTCACATGCCGTAGATTGTACCTATAGTACCTTGAGGGCCATTGTCATTATTGGTGGTTCCTCTCGCGTCTGTTAACAACTTTCATCATTGGTTGGTAATCAGACGATGTTCTTGCATGTTCGACTTCAGCTCACATATTCGCATGCTTGAACTTGTACTTTGTTCGGGTCAAGATAGAGCGCAAGACCCTGGATTGTGTCTGTTGTAATCCAGGCTGCGATATTGTGGATTATTATGACTATTTACATGACTTATTCACTGGATGGTTGCGACCATACCTGAGTCTATTTATCGATCCTGTTTGGATGGCTGCGACCATGCCTTGGATCTGGATTATTGTCTACTCTGTTTGGATGGCTGCGTCCATACCACATATACATCATGTACTTGAGATATTAGTTGTATTTCTCCACGCAGGTTTTCCAATGGCGGAGCTTCAGTTGGACACGTTCTCATAAAGCATTTCACCCCTCTCTCTCTCTCGGGCCTTATACTTTATGGGGCATCTGTTACACAGTAATTTGTCACCGTCCCTACCACTCCCCATCCCGCACATTGGAGGGCCCATTATGTGACCTATGAGCAATGTCATGCCATGAAACCATTATCATTGCATTCCTCCAAACCTGAGCTTCAATTGCCCTGAAGACATCTCCTTGCAAAAAACCATAAAAACATCCCTTTTTGCATTGGTGCGGGTAGCCAGTTAATCACTCGCGCCAATGATGAAAATCCTACAAAGAGGCCGCGCCAACTGGTGCTCTGTCCCAGAGTCGCAATCGCACCAACCAATTTAAGGAGTGTTTTTTAAATAAGAATGGCGGAAGTTTCGTTTCAACCAACTCAGAAACAAGTATCTATCTTGGGTTGGGAAGTTTGGCTCTGGGAGTTCCATGAAAGGGAAGTGGTTTGCCACCTCTCATGGAAGCTTCCTTGAAGATAGGGCCAATCCCACAATTACAGGGATCCCAACTCCCCTTCCTCCATCTATAAAAGCTTGCCCATTGCCATTGCAAGCTAGTCTTGAATTGCCTAAGCTTTGAATCTCCAAATTCCCAAGAGCCTTCATGCTGCAAGAGCCCTCATTTTTCCCTTAAGGCCAACTTAAGCAAGGAGACTATCATCGAGAGACTCTAAGAGAGGCTTGTCCCATCCCTGGCAGGCTTTGCGAGACATGCATGACTGGAGACCCTTCCGAAGGAGACCTCAGCGTCAGAACATTGGTTGTACTCTCTTTCGATTGCTTATTAATGAATGACTACTGGTTATGGTTCCACTCTATTTGTCACTTATGATAATGATGAGTTATATCCTTTCTAACTGATATATAGTTGTGTATTCTGGATTTTATGCTTGTATTCGTGTTGTTTCTTGCATGTGCAGGTGTCCATCCACGGAGATCGTGGGGATTGTGATCTGCCGAGGCTGAGGAACGGGAACGCTGTCTCTTCTGCGAATCATAGCACTGGACTCCAGGTAGGCCTCCATCGTTGATCTGTTTATTCAAAATTAGGAACTTGTGCTGTAGCATTTGATGATTGTTGCTATACCCATGCTGGGCTAGTAGGGATCACCTCTGTCCACAGAGGGGATTTACCTCCTCAACAGGTACTATCCAGGATCATTGGAAGCGAAGGAATGTTTTTGTTCCTGAAGTGAATCTATGAAGGTTCTGTCCAGAGCTGCTGGTTGTGGAGCAACAATAGAGATGAGAAAAACTATACTCTGAAAAATATAAGCTCACCAACTTAATTACCCTATTCTGATTTGAAAATTTGTGTCATCATTGATCTTATGTTTGTGTTTAACTGAGTAAAGGAATGAAGGGGACTATGTTTATACACATGGTAATCTGAATGATGAATCAATATTTCCTGAAGAACTAGACCGTACACGATAGAATTAACTAAGAAAGAGAAGTTAGAGTTTTATCAGTGTGTTTCCAATGTTGCCATTGTGACAAACACCCTCCATAATTTTTCCCATACTCAAATTTTGGAGCCTACTATGGATCTTTTTATCGGTCATTCCATAGTCACTTCTTGGTCAATCAATGTTTTTTTAGCTCCCTTCATGGATTGGAAGTGTCGAAGTCATTTACTCACACATGCTCATTTTGCAACGTGTTGATGATCGCATTCTTTTACGCAAGCTTGGAAAAGCATGGAATGTTGTCATTGTGACAAACACCCTCCATAATTTTTCCCATACTCAAATTTTGGAGCTTACTATGGATCTTTTGATTGGTCATTCCATAGTCACTTCTTGTTCAACCAATGTTTTTTTAGCTCCCTTCATGGATTGGAAGTGTCGAAGTCGTTTACTCACACATGCTCATTTTGAAACACGTTGATGATCGCATTCTTTTACGCAATCTTGGAAAAGCATGGAATGCTCCATGACGACTGTGCCTGTGCGATGTCCAATCCATGTTGACAGTCAATGTGCACTAAAAACGAGAGTTTCTCACATTCTAGTTGTGTTTGTGCTTCCATTTCGGGGCATTTAGCAAACTATCGCTTCCACGCACCTTTGTTTTCGATAGTGTCATTTTCATGTTTTCAACGATCCCTTTCACTTAATTTGACTCGTATTAGTGTTTTTTTCATGTTATCTTTTCTATGGAATGTGTTACTTCCACTATCCTTCACATATCGCAAGATTCATTTGCACTTTAGCAATTATTGTCTTTTCGCATGTTAGTTGTCACAAAATGTATGTATGCTTGTTCTGGTGGTTTCAAGGGGTTATCTTTCTATGAATTAGTTGTTATAACCATGTAAACATCAATCACACTCATTCAAAAAAAATTAAGCATTGTCCCACAAGTGTCACGGTCATCGCAAAGTGTACCTTTAGTTTTTCACTTATCGTAAATTCGTCACAAAGTTGTTACATTGAGGGAAAAAAATTGTTAATTTGTTTTAGATTATCTATGTTGTTGTGTCATCAAAGTGTTTCATTTGTGTGATCCTAATAAAATCTTGTCACTATTCACATTAGTTGCACAATTCCCACACCTAGTCAAATTTGGAAAACTTCCAAACCAGATAACCTAGCCTCATCCAACCATTATGAACTGGGCATTGTACAGTATGGGCCCTCAAGAAGAAACCTTGTTTGTTGGCACTTCACAATGCACAGTATTTTCCTCCCAGAACTACGCATTTCACAACATCAGTGCTCAAGCCCAGCCCCTGAGTCCCAGAACTGTAAAATGTTCCTCCCCAACTAAGTCAGCACTATGCATTGCATATTCTTAGTCCTCAAGCCTGAGCCTTTAGCTCATGAACTGTGAAATAATATGACTTCTTATCCTTCCAGTGCTACACATTTCGCAAGTTCAGTGCTCAAGCCCAAGCCCTGACTTCCAAAATTGTGCAATATTTCTCTCCAACCCAACCATAAATGTGCATTACGCAGTATTAAGAATCAGGCCTCAGTATTGAGCCCCTGAACTACACAATTTTGTAATCAACCTATCTCCTTTGTCTTCTAGAACTGCGCAGTTGGTTGAACAAGTGTCCAACCCCTTAGCCTAGCTCATTGAGCTCCCAAATTGTGCAATCTTCTTCCTCAGTCCAACCTGAACTACACATTCCACAGTCTCAGAGCTCAAGATCTCCCCTTGAATTCTAGAGCTACGCAACTGTGAAGTCACTGAGACTTTCCCTTGGCCCACCACTAGTTCTGCCTCAGTGAGCGAACCATCATGCAACATCTTAAACTAGGGGTTTATGAGACTGATATCAGCTTGTCATGGGTGGATTGCAGATACATGAACTATACAATGCTATGGAAAGATGATGAAGAAGGATATGGAGAAGGAGGAAATTCTAGATGACAGCTAAGGATCAAAGGATAAAGGATGATCATCAGACAAGAAGATGAAGGAAAACTCGAGTATGGCATAAGACCAAAGAACGAGACTGCATGAATAATCCATCTTATTTACAACCCTTCAAAGCATAGATATGAAGAATAAAGAACAAATTTCACGAAGCTAAATCATTTTCATATCAATATGTCTTCAGTGTCACGTATTTTCACAAACACTGAAAACCATTCCATTTGTTTTTCTCTAAGCGTTTTTCTCTCTTTTGCGAGATAGGAAAGATGTCGGATTTTCACATGTTGGCTATTGCGTAATGTATATAAGCGTGTTTTGGTAGTTTCAAGATTTCATGATTGTGTATATGAGTTTTTATAGCCATGTAAACATATTTCATACTAATTCTCAAAGTTTTAATCACTGTTCACATAAGTCTCATCGCGGTCGTCGTAAAGTGTATTTTAAGTTTCATACTTCTCGTAACTTTTCATAAAGTTGTCGCATGGAGGTAAATTCATTATCCATGTGTTATGGATTTTCTCTATAGTCATTTTGTCAAGTATTCTAAGTGTGTGATCATAGTAAAAGTCTTGTCATTGGTCACATCAGTCTGACTGATCCCACACTTAGCCATTTCTGAAAAGGCTTCTTGACCAAGCAACCTAGCTTCACTCGACCTCCCTGAACTATGCACTGTGTAGTTTCAATCCTCTAGTTGTGACCTTGCCTCCTTGAATTGCACAATGCATAGTTCATGACTCCCAATATGTTGCGCTACGTAGTTTATGTGCTTAAGCTTCGACCTTGACATCCAGAATTGTGCAATTCCTTCTCCTAGCTTGGACTTAACTATGCACTTCACAATCTATAGCCTCAAGCTCATCCCTTGAGCTCCTAATATTCACAATTTAGTAGTGGCCCAACCTCATTTACCTCCAAAAACTACACAGTATGTTCATTCAGTGCCCATCGCCTCAACCTGCCTCATTGACTCTTAGAACTGCGCAGTTTTCTCCCTTAGCCCAACCAGAATTTCACAATGTGCAGTCTCAGGGCTCAAGCGTCAACACCGTATGCTTGGAATGTGTAAATATGCAGTCAATGAGCCCCTTTTCCCATCTTGTCACCTAGGTTTAGCTCATTCAATGGATCAACATGTACTATCTTAGACTGGGGTGTTATCAGACTGATGTCGTCTCGTCATGAGTGAGTTGTAGATGCAGGTACTCTTTCAGACCATGACAAGATTATTAAGATGGAGATGTAGAAGGGAAGCATTCTCAAAGACATATTTGTAGCTAAATATGCAATATGATCAATCAAGTAAAAGAAAAAGGGCACCAGTTTCCAACCACAACTCAAGACTTGAGATCAAAGAAGATTCCTTATCACTAAGCCATGAGGAGGCGGAAAATAAAAGCATTCTCAAGTATAAATCAGATACAAAACAACAACAATGGCTTGACATTGCCACATGATCAAGAATTCCATATTTGCAATGCCATGTCATGTCATTTCATGTCATGAGTTGTCATATTCCACATCATTATTGTGGATCATGTAAATAATTATTCAAAAATTATTGTAAAGTGGAAGTCCAAAGGAAACAAATGGAATATGAAGAGTCCTATAAGTTGAAAAGTCATAGGAATTAAAATAGTCATGAGGGTAGTCAAAGAGTCACAAGGAGGGTGAAGCATCACCCCTTGGTTATATATACACCCTCATTTTATGAGCAAAGTTATTTTCACCTTAGTTCCTCCCATAAAGCTTTAGAGAGATAAGATATTTTTTTTGGGAAAAAGGAGTGGCTCCAAAGCTCCACTATTGGAACTAGTGATGTAAATTGTATACCCATGTCTTGGAACTTTTACTTCATAATAGATTCCTTCAAGGCCAACATGTTCTTCATGCATGGATAATGACTGTTTGTAAGATTATTCTACGAATTTTTGTATTTCATGTTTTCTTTCACATGTGTTAAGGTAGTTTAACTATTTCGGTTATTTTAGTACTTACCTTATTGAGAATGTGTTGTAATGTTTGGTATTGTTGTCCCAACCTTGTGGACTACTCTGCAGGATATTATACAAGCCCTTCTCGTTCATTGGTTATAATGACCATTGCATCCCTTGTGGAATATTCCGCTAGATGTTGGACAAATGCTTCTTGTTTGTGTGTCTCATCTTGGGTGGTACTATTACCTCTATCTTAGAGGCACACCTTTCCCACTCCCTCCGTAGTAGAAGAAATTTTACACATATACAACTGAACTCTCACCAGGAACACCTTCTTTATTTTCAAAGGCACCATGCATTCCTCTCTCTTTCTGATAGTTAGAGTCAATGAAAATCTATAAGAATACATGGAAACTGAGCTGATATTCCAGATGGGGCTCCTACTCCAAATGGTGTCAGGTCTAATTGGGACTTCACATTGAGGAGACCCCTTGTTTGACAGATTTCCATCACCGTCAACACTAGTATAGATCTATATTAACGACATATTTATTAAGTATCAAAAGAGATCAAATATCTCAAGGTGCAATTTGTTTTTCAATTTTTGAACTCTAAAATAAGTTTGCAGCTAAAGAAAATTTATCTCTTCCAATGCTTGCTAGATCCATGGTTAATATGATTCTATATTGATTTAGGACAATTAATTTCTTCTTATTCATTTATCAAAATAAGACTAATGATTTCATTTGAAAACCTTTAATTTCTTAATCTTTCAAGATGATGCCCTAAATTTAAACTTAAATATGCTCCAATAATATTAAAAAATTTACCATAAAGCATGAAATATTAAACTCCTGGGAACCTCCGCTAATGCAAATGAGTTTTATAGATGGAATTGCAAAATAAACCAATCATCCCTATGGGGCGTAGACAAGACACTTCAATTTAGCCTTTCCAACATATAGTAGAGGCTAAGATGAAACCATCGTTCTTGTGGATCTCCAACATACAAGAAAGGTTGAGATGAAAATATGGTGCTTATGGATATGTAGCATATAGGAGAGGCTAAAACTGCAACGAATCTAATTGTGAAAAACAATATCATACCCTTAAATAAGGGGAAGGAGATGCATAAGAGAATAGATGGTTGATATGTTGTCAAAGGAAAGTAGAATATATTTTTTGTGATAATTGGTCAAAGTGTTATGTGGAAAGTATGAATTTTGTCAAAGATAATATGAAAGATATTAATGCAAAATTAATAGTGTAGCATAAATTATAAATATATTTATATGCATATTATCACATCACCAAAACAAAAAAACTAATATGAGAAGGGTTATTCCAAATTATAACACATTAACATTTACCAACTTTCTTGTCTCTTAAATATACCATTGGATCAAATTATCCTATAGAGAAAGGCCTATACATGCATGGGCCCAAAATTTTCCCTCACACAAGAAACATATAAATGGTCACATAGAGATGAAAATAGAATAGTGCATGATATTTTTCAAATAAATGGCGTTTTTGAGAAGAAGCATATGGATTCCAAAAAATTACTAGAGTTTCAAGTGGTCATAGTAGGAATTATGATCACCCACTTTTTTCACTATCGATTACCTTTGCTAATTTATAATACAACATGGGGATGAGAGATGCATTAGGTTCAAATTAGTTAAAAAAATATTTGATTCTATCATGTTGCAAGTAACATATTATCATGCTAAAAATGCCAATTGTAAAATAGAATAACATTTATTTCAAATCCACATGTTCATGTACCATATTATCACACCACCAATACCAATTTCATAACACTTACGTAAAATATTGTCATACCACCAATATGAGGTATAAAAGGGAATGGTATTTGTGTAGATACCATAATGGAGCTCAAATAACCATAGTCTCATTGTTTTCAAAATGGATTTGCCACATTTTCATGTAATAAAACCACAAGTTCTTACTGTAAACACAAATCTTAAATTAATATTGTAAAGCATTATAGAGAAATACCATAGCTATGTTTCTTTTATTCAATTGGATATATTGTTGGATAGTTGACATTACCTAGATGGCTAGTGGTAGTGAGTGTGTTGGCATTGATTTCAACCAGAGCAACATGGATGATGGTGGCAATAGATGTGTTGGAATTGATGTCCATCAGGATAGTATTGATGTTCTTGGTGTATCAAGCTTACGGGGAGTCCGATGGTTGTTGCAGTCTCTCATAGAGAACCATCATAGTAGTAGCCTTGTTGAATAAGCTATAATACTATGACTATGATGGATTGAGAGTCATAGGATTTGGAAGCACTCAGGGGGAGGCTAATGGTTGCTATAGTTTGTTGTAGAGAATAATCATAGTAGCATGCCTTGTAGAGAAGCCATAAAAAGAATATGATGATTAGGGAGACCTAGGTTTTGGAGGAATTTTTGCATCTAGAGATTAGCTCAGATTCTCTTGGATATGACATAGATGGATAGTGCTTTGAATAATATTTCCAAAGGTATGTGGAAGTCTAAAAATGGAATTCTATATGGAAACTTATTGTTGGTCAAGGTGAGGACAACCAAACTCTTAGTTGCAATGCTTGAATGCCCAAAGCTCAAAACTTTATTTATAAGTGTTATGAGAAATTCTTGAGTCAACATAGCAGTAACAATGCCAATTGAAAGGCAGTTGACAGTTACTGGATATTTCTCATAAGCCTAGAAGCTTTATTAATATATGACATGGGAAAGGTTGGAGTCGGTATAACAGGAACAACAATTGTTGGAATGCCAATTGAGGGAACTCATAACAGAGATTTCCCTGAAGAATTTAGAATTATGAATTTATAAGAAGCTATGGGCATGCGAGCCTCTTTGTTTGTTATTTGTATTGTGGTATGTGGCATTATATCAGGGCCAAAAGGTATAGATCAGATCCAAAAAGTGGAGAGTGGGCCAAGCAATCAACCTTAAAGAAAAAAGAACATAAGTGGGCATTATTAGTAGTGCACACAAGTCGACCAAGCTTGCAATCCCATAAGGTGTAGAAAATTCATTTATAAGAAGCTATGGGCATCATGTCATCTAATCTCCAACTCATTAGTGATATATATATATAGTGGGGTCTATTGAACATTTAAGCGGTGATTTCCTATGTTATTATTGACCAAGCGCATGTTATGGTAAACGTTCTCAATCACAAGGATTACAACCCTTTGGGCTTATCATGTAGCACTATGGGTGTATGTTCAAAGTAATTGAGTTTGAACAAGTCGGAAACTCTTGGGAACTATGTGCCATATTTGGAAAATATAAAAAATTAGCTATTAATCATAGCTAAGTCAAATAGGCATTCAAAGGACATGGATGGGTCGACAACTACTATGTACGCATAAATTGAACGCACATATAGGGATAATTAATTTAATGGTGACTACATAGAATGAAGGCTTCAAGGACCACAATTTTCAGTGTATTTTGGAGCCCAGGTCAATCAAAATTAGCCATACCATAGTGTTCCTCATGCCACAAATAATTCAATAGAAAAGAAGATTGGGTACTAAATATCAGACCAAGCTTAAAGAATACATGTTGAAGTACATATCAAGCCCTATGAGCCTTAAAGGGAAACAATGTAGTGTATTTTTGAGGTTCAGAGGTTTCATCAAGTAGAATTAAATTCAGTGGTACTCCTTGAGTGTGCAAGTAAGACTGAGATTTAAATCTCAGTATCGAGAAACACACAAGTTCACATCCTCATGTTTAATGTAGTTGCAGTTATTGAGTGAATGAAGCCTATTCTCAAAGGTTAAACAGGCAAACCTATCCTGTGCAAAATTGGTATCCATGATGGTGCATGCTCTTAGGTAGTGTGATCATCAATAGAGACAACATCGACCATTATGCAGCAAAGGAACAAAACCTAGGATTTCAATTGTGAAAGGTGGGGGACATACAAAATTTTTGTTTGAGATGGGTGGAGAAACCTATTAGTGAGTGAGTGTTATTGAGTAGAGGCCAAGTGTGACTGAGCTGCAAAGAGAGGCTGAGATTGTCTATGCAGAGGAAAGAGGCTAAATTTGGCTAAAGGAAGTGGTCTAAAAATAGTCATTTGTCGTTGTATGGACTAAGTGTTGTGTGGGATGAGTATGAGAAAAGAGTACAAAGAAGCAAAAAGATTTTAAAACAAGGCATATTGAGTGCCAAGGATATTGAAAATTTGTTCCTTATTGAAAATGGGTTGTATCCTGCAAATGAGGGAGTTGGTGCTTCCATCATAGTGGGTATCTCAGGAAATATTAGCGATTGGTGCCTCCTAAAAGTTGGTTCTTGAATAAATAGAAGGAGATGCAAGTTGGTGTTTTCATAAATCCAAGGAGCTGCAAGTTGGTACTTGCAAGAAATCCATGAAGTTGATTCTTTTGGTAAGCTCATCAGGCATCTACAAAAGAAGGGATTTGGTGCTTCCTGCTACTGGGTCGTAGAAAATAATCAAAGGGAGTTGGTGCTTCCTATGCGTGATGGCTCACAAAAAGATTGATGTAATAGAGTAGGTGCTCTTATTTATATATAATAAAAAACAAGCTTTGGTGTTTTTTCTCCGGGAAGGGTTTCCATGTTAAACCTTTGTGTCACACGTGTTTGATTCTCATGATGTGTGTGCTTTTGTTAATCCATATAGTTGTGGTTATGTTTTTTTAATGGTTGCACACATAGTGAATGCCAAGTTTGAATGAGAAGATATAAATTAGCATAAAAAGTTAAAGTTAGCCTTAATACTAATTCACCACTCCCCTCTCAGTATTAACATTGTTTCCAGCAATTAGCATCCGAGCCTGGTTCATTCAGGAACACCTTAACTTCTTGTAGGTGATCAAAAGGAAACAATGGCTAATCAAGCTTGGATTACACCAGAAGGAGTCCCATTTTTAAATGGAGTAGAGTATGTACTCTTGAAGGTTAGAATGGAATCCTATTTAATGGAGAAAATATTGAGCTTAATGAAGAATCCAAAAGAATCATCATGAAAGGGCTATCAAAGACAAATGTTGATAAAGTCAGTCATTGTGAGATAAAAAAGGAAATGATGGACGAATTACAATGTATGTATGAATAATATAGAAATGTGGCTAAAGAGAAGGCTGGATAACCTTGCTACTCAAGTAGAGAACCATAACATCTAGTTGTTGGTGATAGTAAGAAAACGAAGAAGAAGGTATCCCAGAAAAGAGATGCTGAGAATTTTTAAGATGTTTCTCTTAATGCATGAATTTATGCTCATCATTGTATAGAGAGTGATGAATAATTAGATGAGAGTCCATATTGCTCATATGATATTATATTGCTTTGTGATAAATGTAAAAATATAGGTCACTTATCTTGTATATTTTCATGTGAAGGTTTCGAAGATATAAATGCATCTAGTGGTGATGAAGATAGACCTACTTTAGTAGCAATATAAAATGAGTGAACCTTTGAATAAGAAGAAGAGAGTATATACTATCAAGATAATATGTGTATATTTGGTTGTGATGAAGAAGGAATACTCCTCCGTCTTGTGGAAGATTCCATTGACATAGAGAGGAATTTATATCTCTATGGTGGCTCAACTAGAACCTATGATAATGAAGAGAAGGATCTGGATGAAAATATCTATTTTAGGAGAAATTTGGTCTCTACTCTATAAGAGAACAAGGAGTTATCAGAAAAAAAATATCAAGAAAAAGGATGAATTTCATGATTATGAGCTTGATAACAAGAAGTGGAGCAAAACAATTATAGATTTAAATGCTCAACTAGAAAAGGCTAGCAGAATAAATGGGATGTTAACTAATCAGATTAGTGAGAAGGAATCTTATTGTGAGAAACTATAGGCTGAAGTAGTCTCAATGGGATAAGACTTAGAAAAGTCTTATAAAAAATTGTCTCAATACTAGAAGCTTGAGGAGAGCAAGAAGGCCTTGGATGAGATGCTTTCAAAGCAAAGAACATCACTCATTAAGGTTGGTTTGGGTTTCAAAGAAGAACTAAGCTCCAAGAAGGAAAATTTTGAAGGGTTAACCACTCATGTAAAGGAAGTTCGAATTTTCAACAACAACAAAGGAAAAGAAATTGTTGGACAATAATATCAACACAGTTACTGATCAAACGAGAAAATGACCTGGTACCCATTTTTTTGAGGTAGCAAAAAAAGCACCCACTTTTGAAAAGTGTTGATGCAGAATCACCCTTTTTTTTAGCATAGTTATTGCACTTTAAATTTTGTTATGACTTTTTTTTTTAAATGTCATGATTTTCATGTCGATTTTGAAAAGTGGTGATGTAGAATCACCTACTTTTTTTTAGAGTGTTTATTTTGACACTATACATTTTCTAATGTCTTCTTCCCTGAGATGTTCATTTCTAAGTGTATTTATGTACTTGTTTTTTTTTAATTAAAAAAAAATGTAACGAAATCTTCATTTTTTCACATGGTTAAAAAAATAATAAATGATCAATATTTTAAAGTTAGGATTTTCTATATTTATATGTATTATTAATTAATATTTCAATGCACATCAAATATGTTGATAAAAACCAAAAGTTTTAATCATATGTCAAAAAATACACATTTTCAATATAAATAAAATGAAAACAATACACATTTTGAGACTTTTTATTAAAAAAACATGTTAAATAAACAATTTTTTTTGGGAAAATCTTAACAAAAAAACCTATTAAAAATAGCATTTTTTATGAATTTTGTGTCAAACATTAATAGTAATCACATGTTTTTTGCAAAAAATAAGGATTCTTCTCACAATATCTCTCAAAATTGAGATTGATTTGCAAGCGTGACTTAAAGCTAATCCATAATATCAACTAATCCATGTTCAACATCTTCTAGAACATCATTAATGTCTTCTTCCACAACATTTTCTGCTTCATTTTGGTCATTGTCAACTTCTAATGGATCTTTCATATCTGCAAATATTCCAAAGTGTCCTTTTCCAATCATTCCATACAATGGTGGTTGAGGTTCATTTGCCTTTTTTGTCACACGTGATTCATTAAAATCCCCTTTCCTCAAACCAACTTCTTGCATTTCATTTGGACGAAATTGAAAAGAATTAATTCTTTGTTGAATAGATTTGAATTGCATTGGGTCTTTATCAATGGAAATGCAATTTCTTCCTTTTTTTAAGCAATATGCTAGCATTGTACCTAATCATCAAGCAGAAAAGAAATAATTAAGCAAATTAGTATAAACACAGAAAAACTAAAAAATAAAATATTTAAATTCAACTTTATATAATAAAAACTACCTGAACCTGAGAATAAATCCAAAACCCAATCTCCTTCATTTGAACATAGATCTATAAGATAGTTAATCAATGTTTGCGGTTTTTTATAAATATTAACTATATCTCCTTTTGCATCTTTATCCTCATATGTTAGTTTTCTTACAACAAAATCATGAACTAGTACTTGACTATGACTCTTCCCATCTACTTGCTTCAGAAGAATATGCCTATAGATATCCTCTTTTATCCAACATTCAACATGTATGAACTCACAATCATTTATAATAGGTTGGTCTTCGGAAGAAACAAGATTTGACTTTTGCTTATAACATAACATAGTAAAAGTTCAATTAAATTGTACATAAATAAAAAATTCTAACATTAATCGAATATACAAATTCAATGTCTTACCATGTAAGTTGTATCCTTGAGTTTGTTTTTCCCTTGAAGCTTGTTGATAACATTTCAAATTGTGTGTCTGAATGAAATTTCACAAATCTCCAAAGTGGTGATGTTGTGACTTATTGAAAGCCCATAACTGCTTTACTAAAATCTTGATAAGTATATGGTTCGCTATCATATTCAATGTCTGGGAAGTTGAAACCATGAAGAATATCTGCAATAACTAGGGCATATTCCCTTTTAGGTATGAGTTTTGCAATGTCTTCACAATCACTTGGTATTATTTGATATTGGATACTATCAAGCCCATTCCAAATGAAATGATTAAGAGTAGGATCAAGTTCAACATTCATAAGATGTTGCTTTTTCATCTTTTCGAACTTAATTTTTTCAATAAATATTTTGAAAGTATCTCATACTCCATTTTCATCCTTCTTTGACATCTTTAATGACATAATATATATATATATAATAAAAATAGTTTACATATAAATAAAATGAACGTATAAATCAACATACCTTATTGAATGCAATATAAAAATATTTAAGTGTTGTTGTAGAACTTGATTCTGGGTAGTTGTCCACAACATCATCCCAACTGTCTTCATTCTACATTTTAACCATATGTTCTTGTATTTTCATATAAATTTTCTGACTGAATAAATAAAGTTAAAATTGTTAATATAGTGAGATGTATAAGAAGTTATACCAACAGCAATATGTTTTATCTAAAATAAAATTATAATCAAAGGAATAATACAAGTAATTCAACAAACTTACTTTTGAAATTCTGCGTACATTTCCTCCATTGATAATTCACCTGACTTCACACAGTATAGTATTGATTTGACTAGTTTATCATCCCTCACTCCTTGCATTGTTCTGCAAGGTGTGATAGTCATATCTTCTGGAAGTTGCTTCATTTCAGGGCATGCCTTACTATTGGTACATATTATGGGTCCACACTTTTTAACCTTCTGATTTTTTATGGAAATATTCTCCCACCGCTCAAAAATATCATCAATCAATTCTCATATCTCCGTAGTTTTAAATGCCAACTGAAAAATGTTATCCATGTTTTTGAATATATTTGAATGCATTTTTACATATTTTGATTTGATTTTTTCATCAAATTGATAACTTGTTTCCATTAAACATTCCTTTCGAAAGGTTAGACTAATTGTTGACTTATCCCCACCATATTTTTCTACGAATTCATTATGAATAAAGCTGACCCTTTGGATGAAAGTAATTTTCATTTTGTACTCATTATCTGCATTATGATCCCATACCAATAAATTTGATTATGTTTCTATTAAATGAGTGTAAATGATGCATTTCACTGTTTGGAAAAGATAGTTATTGGGATATTTCTCAATCAACTGTATTTTAGCCTCTACCGAATGGTTCCCTCCAATTACATAATATTTATAATCAAAACATTGTGTCTTGTCAAATTCCTATTTGTTGGGAACCTGACATGGATCAACAAGAACCACATAATCCACCACATGAGCATATGGATTGAACCTGAAAAATGTTTTCAAATTATGTACATGTAGGTGATGTGAATTTCTAATTTGATATTGAGATTGTCCTTCATCTGGCCTATAGAATTGGCTGACATTAAGCTTAAATTTTTGGCTACTACAAATTAATTTATTCGTCCTCAACTCAGATGGAATTTCATTTCGTTTTGTTTTAATAATTCCATCCTCTAACTTGGCACATGGTGTTATGATTTGTCTGCTTCCTTTAGAGATTTCAATTTGTTCTTCATTGTTTCTCATGACTTTTACAAGTTGAACAACATTTGATTTCTTCTTCTTACCGGTTAACATATCCTTTTTTTGATAAACAAGCTCTTCATCATCAGCTAGAAGAGAGACATCTTTGGTCATTTTATTTTTGGTGTTAGATTTCTTTTCTCCTTTTTTCGCAACAGTTCTAATATCCTCCTCACTAATGTTAACATAATTTTTAGATTCCTCTTCCACATCTTCAAAAGCAACGTTTTTAGGTTTACAAGATTGACCCACCTTAGTGAATCTTCGTTGATCCCCTCTTTGAACTACTGTAGTGTCATGAGTTATTGGTCTTTGCCTCATTCTCCTTTCTTCTTTTGTTTTTGTCTGGAAAGTCTTGGTTATAGTCATAACATTTGGCTCCATATAATAAATACCTTCAATCACGTTTGAAATAGGCCCAAGAAAAACATGTGAAACAAAATAAAATATGTCAATGATCAATAATTTATAAAAAATTTAATGATCCTTACAATAATGCATAACAAAAATATAAATAAGCATATTTATAATGTTATTTGCAATGTTGCTTGCGATTTCTGTACACAACTTTGTAGATGTTTCATCTGCGTCATACTTAACCTTTGATAGACGATATCTAACATTTTCATGCTTATTAGCCATTCTTGCAAGAACATAAATAGTGTTTGTATTCGGCACCAAAAATATGTCTTGTACTCTACCCATCACGGTTTGCACCACAAAACAGATAGATATGTATACCATAATTGGTTTCATTGTCTTCAAGTTACCATGAAAAATATTTTTTATTTATTTCCTCTACGTTCTTTCATTCACGAAAAATCTTGATTGTACTTGATAGGTCACTTGGTTGACTTTTATTACGTTTTTTAATTTTTGTGTGTTCAACAGTTTTCATAGTGTGTCCAGCTACAACTTTAGATTTGGCAGTTGCTACCCTTGGTCCAGAAACATTTGTATAAATCTTCTTTGATGCATCTTCTAGCAAAAAAATATATATATATATATATATATATATATATATATATATATATATATATATATATATATATATATATATATATATATATATATATATATATCCAATTTTGAGGTCACGACCAAGCTAGAAACCAAATTGGTGTATGAGACCCCTTTGTTTGTGGGACAAGGGACCCACCTCCACGCAGCAATTTGACTGCTAAGTCTGTGAAGGCATACATACTCTACCCCCCTCCTCTTTTGAACCTGTGACCTCTTTTTGAACTAGCATGTATATGTGTGTGTGTGTGTGTGTGTGTGTGTTAATGAAAAACACATATCCTAATTAATCGATTTTTTTTTTTAAAGTTTGCCATTATAAATTTAAAATTAATCGAAAATTAATTTCTATAAAATAAACTAAAAAAAATACAATTTATTTATAAAACCATATAAATTTAAATTAAAAAAAAATTAACTATATAACTAAATTTTCATAATATATATATATATATATATATATATATATATATATATATATATATATATATATATATATATATATATATATATATATATATATATATAAACAAACAATTTTAAAACTTATACATTTATATATAAAAAAAAAATTAATACCTTTTTAAAAGGAAAATTAATTTAAAAAAAAATTAATATTAACTTTTTTTTTTAAACAATTTAAAAAAATAAATAAATTTTAAGCATTTTTAATATTATGTTTTTTTTTAAAAACAATTTCAAAAATAAAATAAAATAAATACAAGTTTATTTTAAACAATTTTTAATATTTTTGTATTTTTTTTTTTAAATTTAAAAAAATATAAAAATAAAAAAATTAATTTTAAAAATTATTAATTATTAATTTGTTTAAAAAAATATATTTTTAAAACTATTTTATTTTGAACTTAAAAAAAAAATATTTAAAACGTCGACGCTGTTGAGGGGTGGAGGCTGGTAGGGCGACGTTGTGGAGCGCTGCCCAGTCGGCCTTCTGCCCCTGGCTAGACGAAGGATGATCCTAGGTATTGGTCTTTGCCCAACCAAGGGTCGGAGGCCGGCTGCGCGACGATGTGGAGTGTTTCCTAACAGGTCTCCTGTCCCTAGTTAGCCAGAGGTCGATTCTGAGAATCGACCTCCACCCAGCCAAGGGTCAGAAGCCATCCCAGTAATGCTCCACAATGTCGCTCAACCAGCTTTTGGCCCTTGGTAGGGCGAAGGTAGATAGTGGCAGTGCCACCCGGCGAGCGTCCGGCCCTCGGCTCGGCAAAAAACAAATAATAATTAAATAAAAATAAAAATAAAATTATAATAAATTTGAAAACATAATTTTTTTTTATAAAAACTAATATATATATATATATTAAATACAAAAAAAACAAATTATTTTTTTAAAAGAAAAAAAAATATTTGTTTGCAATTTTAAATAAAAATAAATAAAATAAATATAATTGTTTTTTTTTATTTGCATGGTTTTTTTTTGGTTTTTTGTTTCATAGAGGAACCCAACAAACCTAAAAAAAACATTCTAAATTTTTGTCCTAAAAACCCTACAAATTTGAGTTTTTTTCCCATTTTCTTCGCTATATATATATATATATATATATATTTAAAAAAAAAAATTAGGGTTTTCAAACTTAAAAACCATAAAAAATAGCTTTGGAATATAAAAGCCATTAAAAAAATAGATTATTCCCAAATTCATCTCTAAATGGTCAAAATAGAAGGAAAACTAATCTTTCTAATGCAAAAAACTCTCGTTCAATGTGTTATCAATGACAACCCATTAGAAAGTAGGGTGAAATATTTCAAGACCACCAGGTTAGTAAAATGTTTTGAAATATATTTTAAACGAATATTTTGGAGGGAAATATTTCAAACAAAAATTTTGGAGGGCTATTTTTAGCGAAAATTTTTGGGGGGGAACTTTGGAGGGAAAAGTTTTAGCGATAATTTTTGGGGGGGAATTTTAGAGGGAAATTTTCAGTCTTTAAGCTATATATTTTCATTGAGAGAGAGTGCATTTGTATCATTAAACATTTCTTATTGAAAGTCATGAGTTCTTCTGATAGTGGTTTTTTTCTTTTTGTAGCATCAACATCTTCGTCACTCAACAACTCTATTCAGATTGATGAATATAACAGGAGTTTGTTTATCATGAATAGAGAGTCAAATTTTAGACTTGGCCATAATCCTAAGGATGATGAGAACAAAATTGATGAAGGGTAGCAAAAAAAATTTATGTAAATTGAGAGTCAGTTATTCCACTTAGACTTAATCCTAAGGATTATGAGAGCACCAGCGATGAAGGGCATGATGAAGAATTTCCAGAGCCAAAATATCCACTTCGTCCTAATCCTAAAGATTACGCAAGCACCACTGATGAAGGGGGGAATGAATAATTTCCAAAGTTAAAATAACCACTTCGTCCTAATCCTAAGGATTATGTGAGCACCATTGATGAAGAGGGGAATGAATAATTTACAGATTTAAAATATCCACTTTGTCCTAGTCCTAAGGATTATGCAAGCACCCCTGATGAAAATGGGAATGAAAAAATTATAGTGTCAAAATAACCACTTCCTCCTAATCCTAAGGATTATGCGAGCACCACTTATGAAGGGGGGATGAATTTCCAAAGTCAAAATGTCCACTTCATCCTAATGCTGAGGACTATAAGAGCACCACTGATGAAGGGGGGGATGAAGAATTTCTAGAGTCAAATTTTCCATTTCATCTTAATCATAAGGATTATGACCACTGATGAAGGGGGGGATGAAGAATTTCCAATAAATAGAGATTCAACGCGTCCACTTATTCCTAATCCTAAGGATTATGAAAGCACCAGTGAGGAAGGGGAGGGGCGAGATGAAGAATTTCTAGTGAATAAATATTCAAAGCTTCCACTTAGGCCTAATCCTAAGGATTATGAGAGCACTGCTGAGGAAGGGGAGGATGAAGAGTTTCTTTCAAATGATAATTTTAGAGGCACAGATCTGAATAATGCATTTTCTCTAAGTGAGTGTTTAAAAGGCACTCATGGTGATGTAGAATTGAATCCTCCATGGGAAGATTTCTAAAACATCGATGAAGATGGTAAAGAATTTCATCTTAGTCATGATTTCAAAAACGCAGATGATTCTTGTGAAATTTTGTCTTCAAGTGAGGCTGGTAATGAATATTTTCCAAGAAATGATGCTGATGAATTTCTTAACTATGTTCAAAATAATGTTAGTGGGGATAATCCCAAGGGTGATGAAATTAGTACTTCTACAAAGGATAATGGAATGATTAAGCCGTCGCAAGAAAATATTGTAACTAGGAGTAGGAGTAGACCTTTTCATATCAATCCAGAATATTACTGTTATGCAAGGGTTAGGACAACATATCTCACAAGTAGAAGTTATGTTGTTCATCTAATTTCAAGTGAATGTTGTCGAAAGTATTGCTTGAAACCTATGGATTTCAACTATGCTTTGGAGAAAAGGAAAAGATATTTGTCAATGAATACAAGCATGAAAAATTCATATTTAGTGTGTTGCATGCAATCCACACTAACATATTATGATTATCATATTGGGAATGTATTTCTCTGTAGAAAGGCTTTCAAAATGCTGCATTCAATTGGTAATTTTCTTTTGTCAAGAATCCAAAATAGAATGGAAAAGGATCCCACATATTATTTAGAAGTACATTTTAAATGGGATGTTGGGTTGTTAGCAAATAATTCTATGTCATGGATGAAATACTTATTTTCAAAGCATGGAGAGTGTATTCCTAATAAAGAAAAAATACATATTCAAGATAATTTCTCGAGACGAGAAATACATATTATACAAAGAATATGCAAAAGGTGTTGAAGGAGTTTGTAATTTTACTACATATTCATATTTTACAAGGGTATGGAAGAACGAATTCAACAATGTTTGTATTCATAAGAAGACAAGGATGGGGGTTTGTACTACATGTGCTTCTCTTAAATAAAAAAGAGATAAATGTTAAGGCAGAAAGAGGTATGTGTTCAGAACATTATTTTTAAAAATTGGATAGTTATCAACTATGAAAATATATATATTTGTGTTTCTTTTATTTTATGTGAAAATTATGTTTTCAAAGCACTTCAAGAGCATCGTAATTAGCAAACAAGTGAAAGACAAAAATTTTATAAACATCGAAAGTAGTTTTATGATAATCCAAATAAATATTTGGGTTTGATAATTGATTTTATGGACCAAAAGAAAACACTTCTGTGACATTTTGTCTACACGGCAAAAAAATTACAGGAGGAAAATTTCATCAGTTTCACTTGGTTGGTTGTATGATATTTAATGAGAAGGGTTTACTTCACAACTCCAAATATTCATAATGAAGCAATCTGACCATAACTATAATCCATGATGTGGTTACTCATTGGTCTCATATTCTTCATGAATTTATTTATGTACAATTAGACAACAGAAGACATGAAAACAAAATTCAAGTTCTTTTTGGGTATCGAAACATGCTTGTTTAATTGGGAATTTTTAAAAGGATAAAGGTTGGTTTCCTTATTGTTGGGTATACTCATGACCATATTGATCAAATGTTCAGTTGTTTTTCAGTAACATTGAGGAGGAAATGTGTTGGGAGCCTACCATAATTAATTGAATGTATTAATAAATCGTATATTCCAGAACCTATTTTTCATGTGTTGGAAGAAACTATCGACATGCGAAGGTTTATTCAAGGATCGCATGGTGAGGAGAAATAAATTGAAAAACTTAATGACATTAGCTTCCAGCATCAATTTCGTATCAAAAATTTGATGGGATAACACTCATATGGGGCAAGAAGTATTCAACTGCTGCAAAATGGGGGCCATCATAAGGTTTAGCATTTTTGAAGTTCATTTCAAAGCGTCCAATATTTTCATCAAAGGTATTGTTATTACAGTCAGTTGTTGAACTCCATAATGCGCGAAGGCATAATGGAGATATAGATTATTCTGAAAGTTTGGAAGAAATTAAACGATGTATTATAGATACATCTAAGTACTTTGATGTTGTTGATTCAGTTTGGTGGGAATCATTTTTCAATAATCAAAGTGATATGATTTCAAGATCAATAAATGAGGATACCCTTTTGAAGACTCCATTATTTTGGCCACAAAATATGCCAAATGAACATGAGGAAACATGCAATGTTGAACACCAACAATCTCAAGGTATTATTAATTCTCCACAGCTAGAGGAAAGAGAAATATATATAGGTTCTAGAAGATCACATGTACAACGTGAAGCCGTGGAATACCTTTACAAGGTTTTTGTGTTGAATGTTAAGGAGGTTTGCATGATAGCGGTGTTAGAAGATGAAGATCCACTAAGCTATCTACTCTGGGTTACCAAGGTTATAAAGGTCATTAAAGAAAATGAAGATATTACAGATCTTGAGGTACATTGGTATGACACAAGTACCCATCCATTCAATGGTGTGTATAAGCCAGAGATGGTAATTGAAAAAAAAATTGGCAGAAAGAGAAAAAGAAAGGCAAAAAATATAAATCATTGCCGCACATATGCCTTAAAATTGAAGGATGTTGAAATACTTGTGTAACTCTTCAATTTTACAAAGAGATGAACTCTTCGCTTCAATACCATAAATATTTTGAAGAAATTGCTACTGGAACAAATAGTGTTGTGATGGGACTCTGCTGAATGTAGTCGTAGATCATAAAAGACTTTTGAAATCTGAAATGGTGGGCATGCATGTTGAATCAGATGGATCACTAGTTGATGAAAGAGAAGAATATGGATCATCTTCATCTGCATCCAGTCATTCATTTGAAGATGTAGGTTTTCATGGTGTGCGAGAAGCTATGATTGATTTTGAATAATTGTCTAAAACATTTTTATGTAATTGATGTTTGCATGGTAACTTGAAATAAATATTTTGACTTCCATATGATCTTACATGAAGTTATGATGGATTTCTATGTTTCTTGGATTATATGTTTTAATTATGAAGAATTCGTCTCTTTATAATATCCACAATGCCACAATGAATTACAAAAATCATTTATGTTATATTCAATAAACCAAATTTGAGATTTCGATTAAAAGTAAAAAAAAATATAAATTAATGTTGATTTTTTAGATTATGGAGTGATATCGCCATGATATTATTTATTGTTATCATTTGGAAAATATACTTTAAAATTTTTTAAAATTTTTATGCCTCATTGAAAGGGGACAATTTGTTTTGATGGTTGATTTTTAGGTTTTGGTTGCAATTAGATAAGTTGTCTTAGGCTAAGATTTGAAAAGAGATGTATTTTTATCCTTTAAAATAAAAATTACTCTTGGAATAATAAATATTTCATTTACTTGTTCATTTTTGAAAATTGTTTAAGTCATATAATATTTCCATAATTTCATGGTTCAAGTATGTTAAAAAATTAATATTTAAAACTTGTCAAAATATTAAGGTTTTTATGCGCTACGATATTTTATCTTTAATTTTATGGTTGAAAACAATTACAATTTTAGGGTTTTTAAGGGTCAAGATATTTTATCTTTAACAAGAAATAAGGCTTTCAAATATAAGGAATCAAAATTGTTGGCAATTATAAGGCTTTCAGACATGATATTTTTAAGTTTAACATCATGTATCAAAATTTTTAGAATTTTACGATTTTTCAATGTCCTAATATTTTATCTTTAATTCCATTGTTGAAAAGTTTCAGAATTGTGACACGAATATTTTTTTGGTTATTCTACCATCAACACTTTTTGTTTCGAGGGTGTTTATTCAATCCTTTTTTCATGAAATAAATTGGTTTTTAGCATAATTTTAAAAAAATGTTGAAATTTGATGCTAAAAAAAAACAATGCGTAATGGAATACACACTTTTCGTTTTTGGGGTGTTTTTTCATGTTTTTTGAGTTTTTTGGGGCTAGAGTTATTTTTTTGAGGTAATAGTTCACGTTTGATCGGTAACTATGTTTATCATCAAGAGAAGAAAAAATGAAAACAACGAGGAGACTAGTAGAAGAGAGCCAAGTAGCAGTAAGAAAGAGTGCAAGGAAGTAATGCAAACTGGCATGGAAGGAACATGAAGAACAAGCATTGGTCCTTCCCCCCTCAAGGAAAAATCCCTCTGAGAAAAGTTATTTTCAACACTCAAAAGCCTTTTTATTTTTTAGGATATTCCGACACATAGGAAATAGTTAAGTATAACTTGGTTTAGTGTAGAGTTAGGGAAAGTGTGTTTCTTTACTATGTACATTTGTAACTTATAATCCTACGGTCACGATTTGTAGTGATCTGACGGTTCACTTTCTCCTCGGTATTAACGACACTTGATCTGTGGCTTAACACCTGATTGGTCCATGATCTCTATTTAAAGAGCATGGAGGGTCATTTTCCTGATAACTATTTATGAAAGAAACATATGTAAACCTTTTTTTTATATTAATAAATTTCCTGAAGTGGCTGCGTTGGCTCAAGTCGTGGACTGTTTCCCACTTCGAGGGTTTTAGCCACATGATATATTGGTGTACTTATTTTTGATCTTTTTGTGAGTAGTGACCTTTGGTGTTTGATCTAAGGAACTTACCGTGTAAATTCCTACTTGGTATCAGAGCTATTTTGAGGGCCGCATTCGCTGTTGATCCAAATTCGAAGCCGGTTTGACTGCATGCGACTGTCGTTTTCCAGATCTACTATTTATGACCATTTTCGGGTCGTGAGCACTTCTCTTTTGTGTCTGGAGCGTCTATTACAATGAAGAACCCCTTTCGTTTCATGCGAAAAGGTTTCCGGTTGCTCGAGTTATGTCATTTTAGATCTGGAGGTATAAAGTATCTTTTTTGCAGTTATATTTAATAATCGTTCTTCTTATTTTAGTTCCCTATATTTATTTCAGTTTTTATTTTTATTTATTTTCTGGATCTATACCCTCTTCTCTGTTTATTCTCTTGTCTCTGCGCTTTGTGCGATCTTGACAATTCAGAAACAGGAAGACAAGATTTTTTTTTTGCTACGTATGTTCTTTCCCCGCGTCTTTGTGCAATCTCGAGAAATTAGAAATAGTGAAAATAGGATAGTTTTTGGTAAGGAAAACCGAAAATATAACATTCTTCTATAAGGCTTGCATTTATTTTTTTTGTGCTCATATTTTCTGTTTTTTTTTTTTGCAGGAAAAAGCACGCACATCGAAGACTAAAAAAAAACACCCCTTCCTCCTTTCAAACAATTACATAATCCTTTTACTAGCTCACTTGGTGTAAAGTTAGTTTATGAGAATAGAGGTCTTGGGTTCAAGTCTCTCTCTCAACCTTCTTTTTGTAAAAAAAAATTGTTAAGTTACTTTTTCTTATAAAACCCTTTGGCAAGTTGTCGGTTCTAAAAAGAGGGTTTTATTTCAAAAGCATGTGTAAAAGTAACATTGTAAAAGTGACTCTCACTTATTTATAAAAGTGGCTCACATAAAGTTTTTTTTAAGTGAGCTTATTGTATTAAGTTTGAAAATGGTTGGGGGGAGGGGGAGGGGGGGGGGGGGGTGTTTAAGGTTGACCTTCATCATCAAATTTCAACTGTTCCCGTAACTATTCGACATCTACACCCTTTTTTTCAAAAAGGCACAACTACTTCATCCAGAAGCTGCTTTTCGAGCCGTTTTTTTTTAATCAGTGTAATTTTTTGAGATATTTCGATTGGATTAGTTATTTTAAGCCTTTTCAGCTTCATTAAAAAAATAAAAAAATAAAATTGGAAAGTGCATGCCCGGTTATTCTTAATAGCACCAATTATTTCCAATGGCTACCCCACATGGTAGATTACTTAGAAGTAAAGTGCTTTATGGAATATCCATAGGAGAAGAAAGTAAACCTACTTTTGGAGATAAAGCCGCTAAATGGGAAAATAAACAAGATCAATCACGAGGGTTGATAGGAATGTTCATTACTCAAGATCTTCGATTTCATATCCTAGAAATTGACACCCGTGATGCAACCCTGAAAAAGCTAAATACTATTTTTGGCATTCAAAATGAAATCAGGGCCCACCAACTTGAAAATGAGTTGCTTACTTTGGACCCCAATAATTTCTCCTCTATTGAAGATTTTTTTTCCAAATTCAAGACCCTTAGACTTCTTTTAGAAGGTTTCAAGGTCAAAAATGAAGGTGGTAGCCTTGTATATTCCATTCTTGCTAAGATTGGTCCTACATACTCTGTATTTCTTTCCACCTTACAATCCACTGGAGAAGCCATAATTTCTCAAGGAACAACCTACAAGAACCCCTCTTTTGATGCCTTTTGTGATTCTTTGATAAAAGAACAAGAAAAGATCTTACACCTTGGTCTTATCAATATTGGAAATGCTTCTAAGAAAGCCTTAGCAGCCCAACAACAACCATATCAAAATAATCGTAGGAAGCAGTATCCTAAAAAGTATGGTTCTAACCAAACAAGGGTCTTAAGAAATTTCAACCGCAAACTGAAAAAGAAACTCACCAAACTGATAAGGATAATAAAAACAAAGGGAATAAAATAGATAGACATTACAAGTTTTGTAATCATGATGGCCATGTAGAGTCCAAATATTTTGAATATGGAAGCGTTGGAAGCACCAATGAAGAAGCACCACATCAATTTGGAGACCTTTTCAACTTCATCTTCAGGAATGGCACTTTCTGCTTGTGGTTTTCAGCCATTTGGTTATCCATTAAATGTATCTTGTTCTTCTCATTCTCATGAGTGGCTCATTGATTCTAGAGCTTCTTACCACATGGGAAAAAATAAATACATGTTTTCTTCTTTAAATGATTGTAACACCAAACATATTTATGTTGGTGATGATAGATCTCTTCGTGTTGTAGGATCTAGAACCATTCATCTAGATAATGGTAAATTTAATTATGTACTGTGTGTTCCTACCTTTTCATGCAACCTTCTATCTGTTGATCAGATAACTCATTCAGGTGAAAAGAAAACAGTAGAATTCTCACCTCATGATGTTGCAATCAAGGACCTCAAATATCCTAGACATATTTTAGCTACTGGCATTGCTGATGATTCCACAAGGCTGTATAAGTTTGAAAAATTTGGGTCATCATGTCTTCCCTCCATTTTTGTTGCTCATAATGATGAAGTGAGTGAACTTTGGCATGAGCGATTTGGTCACTTAAACTATCACTCTCTTCAAACTCTATGTAAAGAAAATATGGTGATAGGTCTTCCTATGGTATCTTGCCGAGATGGTGTTTGCTCCAGATGTGTACTCAGAAAATATCATTGGGATAGTTTTGACAAACATGCCTCTTGGCATGCTTCAACCCATTTGTAGCTTGTGCACAGTAATTTATGTGGTCCACTTATTGTTGTTTCTTTCTCTGGTTTCAAGTACTTCTTAACTTTCATTGATGATTTTTCGAGACGCACTTGGGTATACTTCCTAAAACTCAAGAGTGAAGTTTTTAACATGTTCTTAGCCTTTAAGGCCTTTGTTGAGAAACAATCTAGACATCAAATTCTTAGGTTAAGATCAGACTATGGAGGAGAATATGTTAACAAAAAATTTATCAACTTTTTCGCTGAGCATGGCATTCAATTGCAACATACTATTCCATATACTCCATAACAAAATGGTGTAGCTAAAATGAAGAATTGCACCTTAAAAGAAATGGATAATTGTATGCTTCAATCTAAAGGACTTAGTCTCAATTTTCGGGCAAAAGCAATTAACTGTGAAAATTACATAGTAAATCGCACTCCTACTAAGGTTTTAATGAATATAAATCCAGAAGAAGCTTGGAGCTCAATCAATCTAGATGTAAGTCACTTTCGTGTTTTTGGAAGTGATGATTGGGCCCATATTCTAGTTGCGAAACATAAAGCCTTAGAACCTAAGAGTGAAAAAATGCATTTTTGTTGGATATTATGAAGATGTCAAAGGATATAGAATTCTTCAACCAAAATCTAAAAATATAATCATTAGAAGAGATGTAAAATTTTATGAAAATATATCGTCCTGAGAGCCTAGTTCGACGGGTGTGCCACCTTTGGCCTGCGAGCCTGATTCAACATATGTGCCACTCTCTCTATCTCTTCTATTTTTTATAGCATTCCTTCTAGTTCAAATGATGACATCGAGGATGACAATCCTCCTCCACCTCTTGAAGATATTCCTTCAGCTCCACGGCTTCCAAGATGGGTTTGCTCTACTCGGGATGCAACAAGTTCTCTTGTAGGTGACCCTGCAGATCGATGACGTACATGTTCTTAGTTCGAAAGAGTCTCTTCCTTATTGGCTCAAGCTCCCGAAAATCCTAATCCAGAAACCTTTGAAGAAGCTTCAGGTCATCCAGATTGGGATGAAGCTATGAATGAAGAATATCGTTCCTTATTCGTAAATGATACATGGGATCTTGTTCCTCTTCCAAAAGGAAGAAAACTTGTCAGATGCATATGGGTTTACAAAACAAAGTTTGGACGAGATGGAAAAGAGGATAGACATAAAACTTGTCTTGTTGCTAAAGGATTTTCACAATTTGAAGGAATTGACTATACTGAAACCTTCTCCCCTTGGAAAAATGAATTCTATACACCTTGTTCTTTCCCTTGCTATGTCCTTTAAATGGGAAGTCCATCAGATGGATGTTAAATCCGCCTTATTACATGAAGATTTTCATGAATAAATCTACATGGAAAAACCCCTTGGCTTTATCCAAAACAACTCTAGCCTTTTTTTTTGCCTTAGGAAGTCTCTCTATGGTCTCAAACAAGCTCCCTGGGCTTGGTATGCAAAAATGGATAGATTTCTATTAGATGATGTATTTTCTAGGTGTCATTCTAACAACATTGTCTACACCAAGAAAGTGGGTAAGTCCTTCACCATCCTTGTTCTTTATGTTGATGATCTTATCCTTACTGGTAGTGATCCCAACCATATAAACCATGTGAAGTCTATCCTCACAAATAAGTTTGAAATGATAGACTTAGGACACTTGCATTATTTCATTGGTCTTCAAGTCTTGCAATCCAAAGAAGGTATTACGCTTTCTCAGTCCAAGTATGCCTGCGATATTCTACGCCACTTTGACATGGAATATTGTAGGCCAACCCCTTCTCCCTTTCAGTCCAGAGTCAAGCTTTCAGTCACTTGTACTACCCCTGAAGTTGATGCTACCCTATACCATCAACTTGTTGGTAAACTTATGTATCTAACCCATACCCGTCCTGACCTTTCCTTTTTCGTTGGTCTTGTTTCTCGGTTTATGCACCAACCTCATGAAAGTCATTGAAAAGAAGATAAAATAATACTTCGATATATTCGAGGTACATTTCAGTTCGGGATTCATTACAGTGTAGGAGAGTATCCATTGTTGATTGGTTTCAGTGATTCTGATTGGGCTGGTGAACCTGATGATCACAAGTCTACTGCAGGATATGTATTCACTCTTGGTTCAGGACCTATTACTTGGCCTTGTAATAAACAAAGTGCCATCTCTCTTTCTTCGGTAGAATCAGATTATCGTGGTGCCATTGAAGCCAACAAGGAATCCATGTGGCTTCTTTAGATCCTGTATGAATTTGGTCTTCATCAGCAACATCCAACTACACTTTGCTGTGATAATCAGAGTGCCATTCAGCTATGCAAAGATCCAGTTCAACATCAGCGTATGAAACACATTGAGCTTCATATACACTTCATCAGAAATCTCATTCATGATCGAGTTCTTTAAGTACAGTATTTTTCAGCCAATGATCAAGTTGCCGATATCTTTACAAAGGCTCTCATAGAAGCGAAGTTTATCAAACTTCGATACATGCTTGGAGTTCAGGAAAGTTATCATTAAGGGGGGATAGGCTCTAATGCCTCCTTCCTTCTCCTATTGTGTCACCTTTGTAAATCCTTCAATCCTATCCCAATTTGTTCTTAATAGGGGATGTTAGGATATTTCGACACATAGGAAATAGGCTCCTTTTTGTCACCTTTGTAAATCCTTCAATCCTATCCCAAGTTTTTCTTAAGGGGGGATGTTAGGATATTTCGACACATAGGAAATAGTTAAGTATAACTTGGCCTAGTGTAGAGTTAGGTAAAGTGTGTTTCTTTACTATGTACCTTTGTAACTTATAATCCGACGGTCACGATTTGTAGTGATCCAACGGTTCACTCTCTCCTTAGTATTAATGACACTTTATCCATGGCTTAACATCTGATTGGTCCATGATCTCTATTTAAAGAGAATGGAGGGTCATTTTTCCGGTAACTGTTAATGAGAGAAACATATGTAAACCTTCTTTTTATATTAATAAATTGCCTGAAGTGGCCGCGTTGGCTCAGGCTATGGATTGTTTCCCTCCTCGAGGGTTTGAACCACGTAATATACTGGTGTACTGATTTTTGATTTGTTTGTGAGCAGTGACCTTTGGTTTTTTATCTAAGGAACTTACCCTGTAAATTCCTACATTATTGATATTGTTTTTCTTACAATAATTTTGGACATAAATTCACGGAATATAGATGGCATGAGACCAAAACAAATTTGTGGAGAAGCAGTAGGAGAAAGCACGTTGGTAGTAGTATATTCCTTGATAGGAGTGTCGTCAAGTATATCAATCCTTTTGTGCCATTCCTAAGATATGATGGATGCTATATCTATGGATCTTTTGGCACAAGGCATTAGACTACGAACATAATATAATAGATTTTGTTTCTCAAATGATCAGAAAAATGAAGCAATTTGGCCATTGAGGACGAGAATAAATAGAAGAGCAAAGGAAGCCAAGTTTTTATTTAGTGCTCTTTGGAAAAAACACATGTTGAATAAAGGAGGAAGAAATCCCTTTGTAATTTCCAGCTACAATAAGCGTAAACCTCAAGTGAAGAGTGGAGGCAATAACCCAATTATCGTTCTCTTGCAAACAAAGAAAAAGGGAAACAAGATGATTTGGGTGAAGAAAGAAGAGGTAAAGGAGAAGTGTCCTTTAGCCCTACAAAGCCAAGAGAAAACCAAAACAAGGGAAAGGAAGAAGTTGGAAGAAAAAGGAGGAAAATCTACTCTATAGGAGTAGATCCTCTATTTAACATCATTTAAGGAAGAGAATGGCCTCAAGGGAGGTCAAATCAATTATATGCATAGGTCACAAAGAATTAATATAGATAGATGCATCTAAATATTGAAAGTACGACCAAGTACTTATCTTTATCACAATTATAAATTGATTTATTTCAAATGTATCAACATTGAAAGAGAAAGGAAAAAGAAGCCAACATGGCTTCAGGGGGAGTACACAACAACAGTGTATGTTGTGAGAAAAATATGAGTTGCTTTAGTAAGAATTAGCAGGAAATGATCATTTTTAGCCTCAGTAAAAAATATTGCATAGGAAATGAAAGGTTTGCATCTTGAGTAAAATACTTATATTTCATTTAATATTGTGAGTTTCATTATGCCTAGTAGTCTTGCATCCATGAAACAAAATCAATACAAGCTTAAATTTTTCTTTAGCTTTCAATTGGTATCACTATGTTAATTGGTTGTATAGGTTCATATGGAGTAACCATTTGCGCAAAAACACATTTGTTTTTGAAAAATAGCTATAAGAGTTTTCCTGGTACATTTTCCAATTTGTATCAATCTATTGGTGAAATTTATATCATCTAAGAAAAAATCCATTTTTGGAGAAGCATGATCTCAGGGGTAGCAGTGTTGACTATTAGGATGTTCAAGTGAAGTGATTGAACTCTTAGTAGAAACAAAATTGGTGAAGAGCAAGCCCAAATGCATCACTATTGGTTGGTATTTACATGCAACAACAATACCATGAGCAATTTCAATTGGTATCAGTTTTTTTTTTAATTGATACAAAATATGCATTGGCATAAAGAGTACTCAGAAAAAAACCATAAGGCATTTGGAATTGGATAAATTCAAAAAAGAGACACTATATGTTTAGGGGGAGCATGTCACATATGTCCAGTTCGTAGAGCAGCAGTAGCCACAAGAAGACACAAAGACATGTTTTACTAATGCCCGATTCTTGCATATGTATTTTTTTATCATGTTTGTAGTTGAGCTTGGATGACACATTTCAAGTTCCCCGTCATGAAAATATATGTGCTATAAGAAGAATAAGTCTTCAAAGAAGAATGTACATCAGTATTCAGACACTTTGTCATTGACATTTAGTGATTGTTAGGGCGAGAAGAAGTAGAATGTAGCCATTTTCCATTGATGTCAAAGGAGGAGAGAAGCTAATTGGAGAGTAAGTTGTGATGGCCCATGTAGAGGAGAGAAAGACATTGGTGGCTTATGCAAGGAGAAGTGTGGAATAAACATGGGGATTGGCCGTCAATGAGGAGAATTAATGAGGTGTTTCCATTAATGCCAAAAGGGGATATTGTTGGGAATTTATCATTGCCTAGATGGCTAGTGGTAGCAAGTGTTTAGGAATTGATGTCAACCAGACTAGAAAGGATGTTGGTGGAAACATATGTGTTGGAATTTATGTCTATTAGGCTAGCATTGATGTGCTTGATGTGTCAAGCTCCGAGGGAGTCCCATGGTTGTTGCAGTCTCTAATAGAGAACCATCATATTGGCAAGATTGTTAAAGAAGCTATAATACTATGACTATGATGGATTGGGAGTCCCGGGATTTGGAGGTACTAAGGGGAAATTTTATGGTTGCTACAATCTCTTGTAGAAAATCATCACAGTAGCAATCTTAGTAGAGAAGCCATAAAAATATGATTATTAAGGTCGGGGAGACCCATGTTTTGGAGGAATTTCTACACCAATATTTTATCTCATATGCTCTAGGATATGGTGTTGTTGGATAGTGCTTTGAAAAATATTTCCAACGATATGTGGAAGTCTATAAATTGTATTTTGGATCACAAGTTATTATTGGTCAAAGTCAAGACAACCAAACTCATAGTTGCAGTGCTCGAATGCCTGGAAGGCCGAAAATATATTTATAATTTTTACGAGATAGTCTTGAGCTGGGGTAGAGAGAATATTTCCCAAAATATTGGACGCTTGGGAATTTATTAATAGGTGGCATGGTATAGTTCAGAGCTGATTTAGTGGGACCAATTCCCCAAATATTTATTAATATATAATATGGGAAAGGTCGATGTTGGAATAAAAAGAATGATAATTGATTGACCGTCAACTCACATAACCCATAACATATATTTCCTAGAAGAATTTATAATTATGAATTTATAAGAAGTTACAGGCATCAGGTAATCTCGGCTCCAACCACACACACACACACACATATCATTAGGGTCCGTGAACTTGGAAGCAGTAGTTTCACATGTTTTAGTTACCAGGGGCATAAAGAGGTATAAAGGGAATTAATACCCCGCAGGACGAAAAAGGGTTTAGTGCCTAGATTCCTAGTGAAAGGTGACAACACTTGGTCATGTGGAGGAAAATGGGTAAAGGTGCCAAGGGAAAGGTGCTAAGGCATGCAAGTGGGCCAGGTCAGAAGCCCATGAGCTCTTAAGTATTAAGAAATGTTATTTAAGAAAAAGGTACGAGAACCAGGGAATCCATGGAAAGATTAAGTGGCAGTTTCATGTGTTATTCATGACCAAGGGAATGTTGTGGCAAATTTTTTCAACCACAAGGATTAACGACTCAACAACTCTTGGGTACTATGTGCCATATTTGGAAGATATGCCAAATTAGCTATTCGCCATAGCTGAGTCAGGAAGGAATTCAAAGGACATGGATGGGTTAACAGGTGCTATGTATGTGTAGCTTGAATGCACATACATGGCTAATGAAGTTAATGGTGAAAAAAAGGAATGAAGGTTTCAAGAACGATATTTTTCAATACATTAATGGATCTCGGGTCAGATAAAATTTGTCAAACCAGAGTGCTCCTCATGCCATGAAGAATTCAATAGAAAAGAATATCATATATTGAAGATCATACCAAGCTTAAATAAGCCATGTTGAAGTACATCTCGAGCCTTGTGAGCCTTAAAGAGCAAGAATGGAGTGCCTATTTGAGGTTTAGATATTTTATCATGTATAATTCAATTCACTGGTACTCCTTAAGTCTGCAGGTAATACTAAGATGTAACACTCAGTATGGAGAAATACATAGGTGCCCATCCTCATGTTTAATGCAGTTTCAGTTGTTAAGTGAACAAAGACTATTCACATAGATTAAACAAGTAGACCTTTCCTATACAACATAGCTAACCATGATGGTGCACACTCTTTGGAAATGTTGTTGTCAGTAGAGACACCATCGAAAATTGTGCAACAAAGGAACAAAACCAAGATTGCATTCGTGCAAGGTGGGGAGGGGATAAAGCGTTGTTGTGTGAGTTGGAAGAGATATCTATGAGTGATTGAACACTGTTGAGTAGAGGCCAAGTGTGCCTTAGCTGCAAAGAGAGGTTGAGAGTTCATATGCAGAGGAAAGAGGTGAGAGTTATCGAGGAAGAGGGATGGGAACAATGAGTTTCTACTGTATGGCAGAGTGTTCTATGGGATGAGTGTCATCAAAGGCTGCAGAGAAGAACAAATAATTGAAATAATTTAGAATGAGTTCCAATGACAATTAACATTAGTTCCTTATTGAGTGTGGGTTGTAGCCTGCAAACTAGGGATTGGTGCTTTCATAGTAGTTAGTATCTAAAGAAATCTTAGGGCTTGGTGCCTCCTATAAGTTGGTTCTTGAATATATATGATCTACAAATTGGTGCTTGCAAAAAATCCATGAATTTGGTGTTTCAGTTGGTGCTTCTAGTAAGTTGATTAGGTGTCTACAAATGAAGAGAGTTGGTGCTTCCTGCTAGTGGGTGCTAGCAAACAATCAGAGGGAGTTGGTGCTTCCTATGAGTGGTGGCTCACAAATAGATTGATGTAATAGAGTATTTTCCCTTATTTACATCTAATAACAAACTATCTTTGGTGGGTTTTCTCCTCGAAGGATTTCCACGTTAAACCTTTGTGTCACATGTGTTTGTTTCTGCTTGTGTGTGTGTTTATGTTGATCCATATAGATGTTGTTATGGTTTGTTAATGGTTTCACACATAGTGAATGCCAAGTTTGAATGAGAAGATATAAATTGGCTTAAAAATTTTAAAGTTAGCCTTAATACAGATTCACCCCCCTTGAGTATTAAGATTAGTTTCCAAAATATATTTGGCTAATTTACTCTAAATTTTGAGTGATATTCACTTATATAAAGTCTTGCATAGCAAATAATATATTTGACCAAATAAAATCTTTTTTAGGATTTTTTTTAATTGAAAATGCTAATTTAGAGGTAAGACACGTGACAAATAATTAACCACAGCATGCATGTGCCACATGAAGTTCGGGAATTATAGAGATGAACACTAGCTGACAATCCTAACACCCTCTAATTCTTAGAGGGAGACGTTCATCCCATCCCCCATTATTTCTAGACATTTATAATGATTGATTGTAAGATGTATACTATAACATGCCTCCACATGCGTTAACATAAATAGAAATTTGTATAAATTTCTTTATCATTTAATTTTTTTGGGGATTTTGTTAACTAGTTAATATGTTTGACACTTTTATGTGTATTAACATGTTTTTATTTAACTTGGATTTAAGTAAACTTGAATAAAAATAATTTGCTCAAAGTCCAAAACAAACAAATGTTATTAAGATTTAGGAATACCATCATGGAAAAAAAAATCTAAATGTTAGTAAATTAAATTCCACACTAACAAAATTTCAATTTGATCAAAATTTTAAACATAACATCCAAGGGAAAAAAGTAAGATTGAGAACTAGTTTTCAATAATATGAAAATGAAATGTAACTACTATGTAACATCAAATTTATCATTTTAGTATGCAAATGAAAAATGTAATTTCTATTTAATCTTTCAATAAAACTTGCATTTCTTTTATGAATTATAAAATAACAATTTTCACTAAAATCAATACATCGAAGTAGTATTTTTTTTAAATGTAGTAACTATAATGTAATATACGTATCCTAAATCATCTAAATCACTTTTCTTATATTGGAAATAAACCTAAATGACTCACATATATGAATTTATTTAAATATTTATAAAATTTCCACATTATATAATTTTGATATAGTATTTAATCTCCATTGATGTATAAAGTTAATTTTATGTTTATGTAGGCACTACGTAATTAAAATCTATTTTTTACATATCCACCTAGTATGGCATGGCATAAAAGCATTCACTAATTCACTTTTTCCTAATGCCTTATATCAAAAATTGTGGGTTCTTTTTAAAATAATATTTTGATTGCAATTCAAAATATTTATGTATTGCATGCATTCAAATATATTGAATGTATCGATGGTATTGAAAATCTATTGAATGTATTGACTGCAATCTTTTGAATGCATTCAACTTATTGCAATGTATTTATTTATCAATTGCATTTAAAATATATTTAGTATATTGATTGTCATTTATTGAATGAATTCAATCTATTGCAATGTATTTAAATCTATTGCAATATATTGCAATGCATTCAAAGATAATGCAATCCACTACAATCAATTAATTTTTTTTTGTAATTTATTGAAATTTATTGAAATACATTCAATTTATGTAATCTATTAAGATCTACTGAAATGCAATCTATTGCAATCTATTGAAATTTATTGAAATCCAATCTATTGCATGCATTCAATTATGAGACATATACTTTATAAGTTATTCGACACATCAAATGACTAGAAAAATTAATGTTGTACATCATGAATATTTTTATTATTTCAAATTTTTTACACTATCGATGTCACACATTCCATGGTGGTTTTTGAATCCTCATATTATTTATTTTTCTTTAAATTTTAAGATATAAGTATACTTTGCTAGGTTTATCAAAATAAAGGATGTAAAACTATGCAATCTTGAAGGCTTGTTACACAACACCCCAATCAAATAGATTGTTTATCTTATTATTTTCTACATAAAAGGAAATATAGTAGGCAATAAGGTAGCATGTGCATAAGGTCAAATATTCTTGTTACTCTAATGAGGGAAATTTTTATTTGATCTATTCATTTCCTCAAAATTGGATGGTCTTAAAATGGACTAAAACTTTTAGGAGAAAAAGTTCATATTAAAAATTATGAAAATTTGATGAAATAATGATTCCCAACAAAACTTATCCAATATTTCCACCTAAAATTAATTTATCCACTAAATATATCATATATATATTAGTGTTCAATTCTATTAGTCCATAATTGAATCATTATTCTTTGAGATGTATGTTTTCATAAATCTTGACTTGAGATCATCAACACAATGTGGAAAACATTCTAGTAAACACATATTGATATATCCATTTTGGTAATTCCAATATATTGATGTAAAAATATTATATTAGATGGCTCTTAGTTTCCCCTGCCACTCTCTTTATCATTTGTGAATATTTTCATTGTTATTGCGCTCATTTAGAAGTTTGTGTTTATGTATCACATAAATGCATAATTGGCATAGCCAATGTGAGTGACAAATTTTAGCATTGGTATGCTAATTAGATTTTTCTATTGAGATTAAATATTTTTCATTCAATAAAAATATGTATTGTGATCTACATGCGAGTAGAATCACAAAAGAAGAATGTGTTTATGTCCTTACTTGTTATAGTACGTTATTCCCTATAGGAAGTTCAATGTTTAAAGATATGTCCTTGCACACACATGGTAAATGGGAAATTAGATTGGGAAACTTCTTGGGAAATTACCAAATTGTGGAAATTAGTTGGTGCAACAACTATAAGTGTTATATTTATCTAATTTGAAGAGTAACTTTAGTCCTAACATACATTTCATGTTAGAAATTCTTTCACAAGAAATTTTGATATAGTTAATCAAGAAAAGAGAGCATTTAGTATAAAATAAGTACCATGCCATTGGGATCCAATCTATATAAAGGAAATGATTCACAGAAATCCACAAATAAATCCACATTCACATGGCATGAGAGGAACTAGTGGACAAATCAAGATCTCTGAATGTATCATCAAATCATAGCCCACTATAAAAATATGTATGGGGTACTTTTGCAAGAGTGGATTGGTAAAATTAGAACTTTATATATTTTAATTCAGATCCTCCACCTGGTATTGTTGTTGACTTGGAAAATTGAAATTGGAACTAGTTTAGAAAATGATTACTAAATGCATATAAACTCCACTTAGCATGGAATAAGGGGCATTATATTCCTTTAGAGTAACCATTATAACATTATTGGATAGGTGATTTGGAAAGTTGCCATTGGGAAGAGCTACTGGAAAAAAATGTAGGTGATTATTAGTGATTTAAATAATTAAATTATTTAAAGGATTAGAATAAAATCTCTAAGTATAGTTCTTACGACATATTTTATTATATGTAGCATCTATAATCATTTTTCTTTTCCTCAAAGAACAATGACATGAACTTTGCAATAATCTCTAAAAAAATTGGTCCTAAATATTACACTACTCTATTTAAATTTTAGGGAATTGTAAGTCCACTTGGATTCGAGCTTCTCTTTTTGAAAGTGATTGGGTATCGATATAACAAATAAGCAAAAATGAAATGTACCCATTGATACATGGAGGGATTACTTGCCTATGTATCAACATCCCAAACATCAATTGACACGTGATAAATTCCTTTCGTGTGCAATACCTTATCTCCCTATGAATGAAACACTCACAAGATCAAATACTTTATAAATAAACATTTTCTCCACCCCAAATGACCCAAGCATAAGACAAACTCCTCATTTGTATACATTGTTTTTTGGACATGGTAGAAATTTGAATGCATTTTCTTGTAGGGGTATTTAAGTCAAACCTCATTGGATTCAAATCTAAGTTTAAATTAAATCTTCGATCTTCTTGAAATTAGTACTAAAAAATCTCATTGGATTTGAGATAAAACATAGTAATGACAAGTAAGACTTATGATACTTTTACTTTTTTTTTTAAAAAGACACTTTCTAATTCATTCTAAAAATTTTAACACCCAAAATATATAAACTTCTAAATATGTGACAACAATAACATTTCATTATTCATATTTTTACTTAAACATATCCAAAATATAAAATTTTACTGTCACTTAAAAGTTAGTAATAAAACCTCAACTTTACATATTTTTAAATTTCAACTATTTTATTTGTTTTTCGCAAAATTTAATTATTCTATATAACTTAACCACCTCACTCAATTATTTTCATTCCAAAACAAAAACAACAAGGTCATACAATAGCAAACTAAAATATCGTTCGTAAAATAGCAAACTAAAATATAGTGTTAATAAGATACTATTAAATAAGAATGAGTATCATAACTTGTACATACGCTATCTCTAACGCCAATCATAAAACATTAAGATCATTCCACGTTCGTCAACCCACAAATCCTATCATTTATAATTATTTCCAAGGGGTTGTAATCAGTGTGAGAAACTCAATTGTTCATAGAAGTCTTAGATTTGATTTCAATTTTTTGTGAAAATATCGATAGGTATTATTAGTCCATGCCTTCAGCTATAGAGGGATTGTAGAGTTTGATTGGACGTTAACCAGCATTAATTTAGGTTTAACGACCAATGTATTTAAAGATTTAAATAAAGTTTTAATAAAAATATTTTATTAGACAAAATTGTATCGAAACTTTTTGTTTAGGTTTTTTTATTGCGGGTAGAATGTATGATTTTCATTATTTTTATTAAAACTTAAGATACCCTGCATGGAATTGAGTTTAAAACATTTATATACTTGAACTAATGCTAACTTTCAAGATAACATTAATTTGAAACATTTAACGTGACATTTTTTTATATATAAAGTTATGAAAATTAACTTTCAAGCATCCACCTACATAGCTTATAGCTTCAACACCTGCCCGTTCCCTACCTCCTCAACACTTGCCCATCTCCTGTAGCTTCAACACCTGCGTCCTCGGCATGTTTTCACTTCATGTGGTAGCTTTTCTCTACAACAGAAACTCCCAGGCTAGGAGACGTGCTAGTAAACGAGACCTGCAAGCACAAGCTCTCGCTCATGAAAATCATAACCATTCTACTACAGTTGAGGTCCCCATACTAGGAGAGCTCCATGTTACTACTATGCTGAAGGTTGCAGGAACAATATTGACCATCCCCTAGAAAAATCGTTGAAATACTTTCGTACCCTACAGGCTCACTACAAGCCCAAGCACAACACCAATCCATTCATGTGTCGCAGGTGTGGAAAGGCATTTTTTGTGCTGCGTGACTCGCAAATGCACGAGAAAACTGCGGGAAGCTTTAGTTTTATATATGTGGTTCAGATTTCAAGCACAACAGGTCCCTCAAGGATTACATACGAGCATTGGGTCATGGTCATGCTCCTCATCATGGAGATTTGCATACTTTTGAAAATAAGGACCCCACATTTGAAATTGAATATGACGATGAAACACAGTGACCCATACCAGCACAATTATGATCTGATCTCATGTACGGATAAAGCAGGTTCCATGTTTATAACTTCTTAAATCTTAATCATGTACTCTGAAAGCAACTAGGCACTTCGTGCTAACTAACAAAATAGTGCTATTTATGTTCTCAAACATCTCTTTGCTAATAGGAATTTCTGGATTTAGATGAATGTACAGATGAAAATTAGACTCTAGCATATCTGATCCTTATAAAGCTTTGCAGTAGACATTCAAACATAGAATGTTTTACTATAAAACTGATATAATTTAATATCAATTTATATCAGGATTTATCAGAGATTATTCATCAAATGTGCATATTTCATATAAAATATCCTGGTGTTGTATAAATATGCTTGCAACAGGTTGTGAAGAACATCAATTATATCATATATATTCATTATCCAGGATTTCAATGCACATGTTGTTAGTGGTACCATATTTGACTACAATGCATATTCATAGAAAATTATTTCTAGTATACAGTAAGCCCGAAAAGGTTTTTCTTCAATAATGATAGAGATACACAGGTCTCTCCATTAATTTAATAGATAAAAACCTGCAGGACTAATTTGATTCAGATATGTTGTTGTAGGTAGCTACGTATGTCTTTTTAGGTGTTCCGTATATTTAAATTTAACCATATTTGGATGATTACAAGTAGAAAGCTAGTCATTAAAAATCTTGTTTTGAAATTCAACAATATGCAAAATTCCTCCTTTCTAATGTTCATGGATCTGTCTATAGAATGTTGCTTTTGCTTGGTATTTAGCTTGTATTGACCAAACTAGAATGCTTATAAACGTCCACAGTGGTCTGCATTTTCCAGGGCTGCACCTAGGAATCTAAACCTAAACCTGGCTTTTTAATTGACTATCTCAACTCTTTCAAATGTTTAAATGCCAACAATAATCAAAAAGCTATTTGCATTCACTGGTTTTGTTCAATTGTGTTGGAATTTCTGATAATTGCAGAAGAATATGGAGAGAATAATGCTCTCCTCTTAACACAGAGAACTTAATAAAATTTTTGCTTCACGAGACATAGTTTCACACTGTTAAAACTTCTATTCATTAACCATAAAAAAACGGTTACAAAGACTTCCTCAAACAGAGTGATTACAAAATAGGACTGCTACAAACGCAATTCCAAAGAGACTTCTCTGTCTCACTCAAAAAACTACACTCTGTCTCACACAGAGAATACACTTTGTCTCTGTTCTAAAAAAAAACACTGTTGTGTGTTAACAAACTTTTTCTGCACTGTTGTGCATACAAAACAATTACATTACTTTGCCTTCGAGCTACTTTCGTTTATATATGCCGTAACATATAAAAGAAACACAAAACAAAATATAACAGACCTCTCGAGCCCACACTTTACAAATGCGCACATGTTGTATTGATTTATGTTAAAACATAACATAATCAATAGTTTTACATAATACTCTGTCGCATAAAAACTCATCGGGTCTGGATTTTCCCCTTTGGTATAGGCCTCCAATGTAACCCGAAACTGTTTGCAATCCACCTCATAAAAGAGATCGGGTCCTGAACTGCATTGCAAAATTGGTTCAAACAAAAACTTTCGATTGCGATTGCGATTGCACCAATCGCATCGGCGAATATGCAATAGACCTTTGGTTTGGGGCGGAGGGCGATTATGACATTTGCGATTGCGATGATTGCATCGCATCGGAACATATCAATCGGACATAACAAAAGGGAAGGTAGAACATGTTGCGATTTCCGATTGCAATGTTTCCGATTGCAATGATCGTATCGGATCAGAACTTCGCCACATCAACAAGACACTTGACCTTAATATAATTTGCGATTGCGATTCAAAAGAAACTTGTGGGGATCACTAGGTTTCAAAACAAAACACTCCCGCGTGTACAAAAATCAAAACACTCTGTTTTTAATATAAAAGACTCTGTTTCCATTTAACGAAATGCTCTGTTTCAGAATACAGAGACTATTCAATTAAAATGGAAAGCTCTGTTTCAAATGCAAAGGACTGGTGCCGATCAAACAAAAATATGTTTCGTGAAGGACTGTAAGCATTAGGGGAATTTTGAGGTCTAAAATGGGCCTCCTAAGGAAATTATAAAATAATAGTGGAAAAAATCAAATAAGATTTGATGACATCATCAAATTTTAGAGGGAAAAATGAAAAAACTACTTTTTCAATTCATATTTACAACTTATCTCCCAAAGTTTTTACTCAAATTTTGAGCGAGAGTACTCGTTGGATGCGGAATTTAATTCCTCATCCAAGGAGTACCCATGTTGCATACTTTTGATGGGTCCTACTACACGAAAAAATGAGAAATAAATAAAAAAACGTGCTTACAATCACGTTTTTTATGTATTTCTCGTTTTTCGTGTAGTAGAGTTCATCGAAAGTATGCGACATGGGTACTCCTTGGATGAGGAATTAATTTTGCATCCAACGAGTACTCCCACTCAAAATTTGAGTAAAAATTTTGGGAGATAAGTTGAAAATACGAGTTGAAAAAGTAGTTTTATTATTTTATTATTTTTTAATATTTGTACCTTTTTATTTAAAAAATGGTGAATCATCCCCCATGGTTGACATCATCATCTTGAATCCTATTAGTTGTTATAAAGTTTATTTTTGTTGTACATTTTTCTTAGGAGGCCCATTTTAGACCTCAAAATTCCCCTAATGGTGCTGAATTTGATTGTTCACCTGATTAGGAAAGCGGAACTGTTTCATAGTTCCTCCAGAAAAAATTAGAAGGTGGCCAAAGTACAGAGCAGTTGAAAGTAACACTTCAACACTCCCCCTTAATTTCAACTGCTGGGTTATCAGTCATACCCAGACATTTTCTTAAAAACTCAAAACTCTTCTGCCCCAATGGCTTGGTCAGGATGTCTGCAAACTGCTCCTAAGTTTTGCAGTGTTCTAAAACAATTTCTCCATTGTTCACTAGCTCCCTGATGTAGTGAAACTTTGTGTCAATGTGTTTGGTTCTCTTGTGAAACACAAAATTCTTGGATAATGCAATAGCTGAGCTATTGTCACAAAAAATCACTGTACCTTTTGCTTGCTCTTGGCATAAACTTCTCAACATCCTCCTTATCTAAATTTCTTGACACACTGCTGCTGTAGCTACCACATATTCTGCCTCTGCTGTAGACAATGCTACAATAGGCTGCTTTTTAGAAGCCCATGAAATGGCTCCTGAACCCATGTGAAAAACATAACCAAATGTGATTTTCCGGTCATCTACACTTCCAGCCCAATCACTGCCAGTGTATCCAATTAAATCTGAACATTCTAAAGTAGTATATAAAATGCCAAATCTTTTAGTACCTTTACCATACCTCAGAATCCCTTTTGTTGCCTACCAATGTGCTTCTTTTGGCCTCTCCATGAATCTGGAAATCAAACTAACAACATGCATTATATCCGGCCTAGTTGCAGTCAAATACATGAGGCTGCCAACTATGCTCTTGTACAAACTAGGATCAAAATCCTTACTGCTGTCCTCTCTGCTGAGTTTTAATCCCATCACTGAGGGAGTGATTGCTGCTTTGCTCTCCTGCATATTAAATATTTCCAACACTTCATTAAAATATTTTTCTTGTGAGATAAAAATCCCATTTTCACTTTGTTCTACTTCTATTCCTAAGAAGTACTTCAGCAAACCCATATCAGTCATTTCAAATTCTTCTTTCATGACCTTCTTAAAATTTTCAACAAGGTAATCATCATTACCTGTAAAAATAACATCATCAACATATAACACAACTATTAGCATTTTACCATCTTTTTCTTTGATGTAGAGGGTGGGTTCTCCCTCACACTTTTCAAATCCATTTTCCAGTAGATAGGAATCTATCCTACAGTACCATGCTCTTGGCACTTGCTTTAGCCCATAAAGAGCTTTCTTCAATTTTCACACTTTGTGCTCTTGGCCTTTCTTTTCATAGCCTAGAGGTTGTTCAATGTAAACCTCTTCCATTAACACTCCATTTAGGAATGCTGACTTCACGTCCATTTGGTAAACTTTCCACTTGTTTTGTGTTGCTATGGACATCACTGTTCTCACGGTTTCCATTCTAGCAACCGGTGCAAAAGTTTCCACATAGTCTCTCCCATGCTGCTGCTTATACCCTTTGACAACAAGTCTGGCCTTATGTCTCTCAATTTTTCCTTCAGCATTACTCTTGGTCTTGTAGACCCATTTAACTCCAATAAATTCTTTACCTTTTGGGAGTTCAACTAAATCCCATGTCTTGTTTCTTTCTATGGAATTAATCTCCTCATCCATAGCTTCTATCCATTTCCTATCTTTAATAGCTTCTTCAAAATGAATAGGATCATCAACATGAAAATATAAAGCAAACAAAGAGTTCATACCTTCATTTGCTGCCTCTTCCTCATAAATGTCATTTAAATTTCTGAACTTCTTTCCTCTTTCATTTGGTGTATGAGTGCTTGAAGTAGCACTCGAATCTCTTCCTTGTGGTGTGCTTGGAGAAGCACTTTCATTTCTCCTCAAGGGTGTTCCTTACTGTCCTTGTGTTGGTGCTGCTGTTTGGAGATGTATTTCAGCCAAATCATCATCATTTTCATCATGAGATAAATAGTGTTTAACATTCACTATTTTCTCTATGCTTCCATCCCAAGCTTCTCTTCAATAAACTGAACAACTCTACTCACAATAAACTTCTCGGTGGATGGGCTATACAACCTATAAGCTTTGGATTCCTCACTGTATCCAATGAAAATACATTTCCCCCCCTTTCTGTCCAACTTCTTCCTTAGCTGATCTGGAATGTGTGCATAAGCCACACATCCAAAAACTTTCATGTGGGTGACTCCTTGCTTTGTCCCACTCCATGCTTCTTCTGACACTTTGTTCATAACTGCTTTTGTTGGGCACCTATTCAAAATGTACGCTGCACAATGTACAGCTTCAGCCCAATAATCATTAGGAAAATTCTTTGCCTTTAACATACTCCTTACCATATCCATGATTGTTCTATTCTTTCTTTCAACAACTCCATTTTGCTGTGGAGTGTATCTTGTTGTAAACTTCTTATGAATTCCATTTTCTCTACAAAAACGTAGAAATTCTTTGGAGATATACTCACCTCCTCTATCATTCCTTAGGACTTTGATATGCCACCCATTTTTCTTCTCTACAAGTGTTTTGAAATTGCAGAATCTTTCAAGCACTTCACTTTTTTTTTTCAAAAAGTAAACCCAAGTTTTTTTGGTAAAATCATCTATGAATATTAACATATAGTGGCTGCTTGCAAGTGATGGAGTTTGCATCGGTCCACAAAAATCTGAGTGGACAATCTCTAAGGGTGCTTTTGCCCTTATGCTTTTCCCAGATGGAAAACTTTCTCTATGTTGTTTCCCCAAGATATAACCTTCACAAAGGCTGTCTGGTTTCTCAATCAATGGCAAACCTCTTACCATTCCTTTTCTATTCAACAAGTTAAGACCTCCAAAGTTGAGATGTCCAAATCTCAAGTACCACAACCAATTTTCATCTTTTGGTTCGCTTTGGAAAGCCTCTTGTGTCACTGCTGCCATTTCTTCTCCATTCTTCAAATATGCTCTCATTCTGAGAGGGAACATTCTATTCCATGTCATCTTCACTTCAACAATACATTGTTTGCTTGGTGGTTTATCCATGATGGTGCATACATCATCTTCAAAAAAGACATTGTACCCCTTTTGAACAAGCTGTCCAATACTTAAAGAGGTTACATTTCATTCCTGGAACATAATAAACATCTTCTATGGATTTATTTTCTCCTTTCCTTGTTAATACATTTACTTCTCCTTTTCCCATAACAGAAACTTTACTATATGTTCCTAATGTGACTTGTGATTTCACATTCTCATCTAGCATAGAAAACATGGCTATGTTTCCTATCATATGGTTACTGCAACCGAAGTCTAGAAACCATAAATATTCACTCTTTTTCTCAGCCATATTACAAGATAAAAACAATTTATCTTGGCTGATATTTTCTCTAGTGAAATTTGCACTAGTTTTATTAGCCATATCATGCTGCTTCTTCCTACATTCATTTGCATAATGCCCATATTTTTTACAATAATGACATTGGACATTGGATTTATCATACCTTTGTCCATGGGCATGTTGGTGACCACTTTGCTGGCTGTTGCCTTGGCCTTGGTTCTGATTTGGATTACTGCCCCTTCCTTGAGCATTTGCTAGACTATTTCTTCCACCTCTGTTTTCGCTTCTGCTTCTTCCTCTCTTGTTTCCTCTGCCTTGACCTCTTCCTCTTCCAAAGGACATCTGGGTCTTAAAGGCATGCTCCAGAGATGATTTTTCATTTCTACCCAATCTCTGCTCATGTGTCATCAGTGATGCATGTAGCTCATCAATTGAAATGTTTGTGAGATCCTTAGTCTCTTCTATGGTGGTGACAATCACATCAAACCTTGAGGGTAGGCTCCTCAAAAGTTTCTCCACAATCCTTCTTTCTTCAAGAGTCTCTCCATGAGACCTTATCTGTGTGACCATTCCAATCACATGTGTGAAGAATGAGTCTATATTATCAGACTCCTTCATGCAAAGAGTCTCAAAATCTCTGCTCAGCAACTGTAGTTTTGATATCTTCTCTTTCTCCATGCCTTGATAGGTTGTCTTGAGAGTTTTCCATGCTTTTTTGGATCTCTTAGCTACCACTATCCTTGGAAACACACTCTCATGCACTGCTTGATACAAAAAGTAGAGGGCTCTAGAGTCCTTCATCTTATTGCTCTTCAACAGTTCCTTCTCTGCCTGAGTTAAATCATCAAACTCATTTTCATCCACTGGTTCTTCAAAACCATCCTCAACAAGTTCCCATAAGTCTTGGGAAGCAAATAGGGCTCTCATAGTTATTGCCCAGTAGTCATAGTTTTTCCCATTAAATTGTGGGAGCTAAGTATTACCTATACTCATTCTAGTGATGGCTCCAGCCATTCTTGCACTCTAACTATGCTTCAAAACACTTGACTGTGTATTTAAAATAAACTGACTGTTCTACAAACAGTAACACAAACAAAACTGTCTTGAGAAATACCTTGGATTCTTTTGACTGAGACTTCACTCTGCTAGAAAAGCAGCTGCAACAAGAAATCCTTCCGTCAGCTTCTTTGACCCCTTCAAAGAGCCTGGACTAGCTCCGATACCATGTTGGAATTTCTGAGAATTCTAGAACAATATGGAGAGAATAATGCTCTCCTCTTAACATAGAGAACTTAATAAATTTTTTGCTTCAGGAGACAGAGTTTCACACTGTTAAAACTTCTATTCATTAACCATAAAAAAACATTGTTACAAAGACTTCCTCAAACAGAGGGATTACAAAAAAGGACTGCTACAAACATAGTTCCAAAGAGACTTCTCTGTCTCACTCAAAAAACCACACTCTGTCTCACACAGAGAATACACTCTGTCTCTGTTCTAAAAAACAACACTGATGTGTGTTAACAAAATTTTTCCGCACTGTTGTCCATACAAAACAATTACATTACTTTTCCTTCGGGCTACTTTCGTTTATATATGCTGTAACATATAAAAGAAACACAAAATAAAATAAAACAGACCTCTCGGGCCCACACTTTACAAATGCGCACATGTTGTATTGATTTATGTTAAAACATAAAATAATCAATAGTTTTACATAATACTCCGTCGCATAAACACTAATCAGGTCCGGATTTGCCCCTTTGGTACAGGCCTCCAATGTAACCCGAAACTGTTTGCAATCTGCCTCATAAAAGAGATCGGGTCCGGAACTGCATTGCAAAATTGGTTCAAACAAAAACTTCCGATTGCGATTGCGATTGCGCCAATCGCATCGGCGAATATGCAATAGACCTTCGGTTTGGGGCAGAGGGCGATTATGACATTTTCGATTGCGATGATCGCATCGCATCGTAACATATCAATCGGACATAACAAAAGGGAAGGCAGAACATGTTGCGATTTCCGATTGTGATGATCGCATCGGATCGAAACTTCGCCACATCAACAAGACACTTGACATTAATACAATTTGCGATTGTGATTCAAAAGAAACTTGTGGGGACCACTGGGTTTTAAAACAAAACACTCCCGCGTGTACAAAAATCAAAACACTCTGTTTTTAATATAAAAGACTCTGTTTCCATTTAATGAAATGCTTTGTTTTAGAATACAGAGACTGTTCAATTAAAATGGAAAGCTCTGTTTCAAATGCAAAGGACTGGCGCCGATAAAAAAAAAATGTGTTTCATGAAGGAGTGTAAGGTGTTGAATTTGACTGTTCACCTGATTAGGAAAGCGGCTCTGTTTCATAGTTCCTCCCGACAAAATTAGAAGGCGGCTAGAGTACAAAGCAATTGAAAGTAACACTTCAACAAATTGCAATTAACTGGTTGTGAAATAAGAATAAAAAGGACCTTACCTTCCACCCACCCCATGCTCTTGAACAAAAAAAAACCACGATTTATAAAGGATTTATAGGCTTGTACGAAAGTGATATTTGTATTGGGAAATATTCTTTTTTAGATTTCTTTTTTTTCCTCTTCAAAAAATTTTGGCTTTTTCCTTTTTTTTCCTCTTTCTACATTTTGGCTTCCTATTCTCTTTTCCTTTGCCTCTTCTCCTCTACTCTTGCAGTGTTGTCGCTTCTAGTCGCAAGATATTCATGAAAAGTGTATTGCAGCATTTCCCACCAGATGTTCTAAGAAGATTCATGCAAAGTGTATTGCACTGTTTCTGACAAGATGTTGTCTTCTTACATAATGTAAAATCAGTAGGCTTACATAATGTAAAATCAGTAGGCTTCCAAAGTATGTACCTGTTAATTTTGTCAATGAAGAAATTAAGTCATATAACCCCTAATCTGCGAAACAAACCCCATTTTATTTCCTAATCTGTAAAACAAACCCACTTTAATTCTCCATAGAAAAACAACACTCGGAAACTTCTGGAATTTGACATGCATGTCATCCTTATGGCAATATGGACAAGTAGACAATATGTGGGGCACATTTGTTGTTGGGTTTTCTTGATTTAACTTTAGTGATGGATTCACACATTGAGTGTTTGAATGACAAACTTAGAGCTTTTAATTCGTGCAGCATTTTACTCAGCGAGTGGATACTACAATTCTCATGTTTGTGTTGTTGAGTAAACTAGTGGATAGTACAATTCTCATGTCTGTGTTGTTACCAACAACAAAAGCTTTCGATTTCTTATACAAACAATACCAAGTCATTTATATCTCTTTAAAAGTTTTTTTTAGGTGTCCCCGTTATTTAACAAAAATAATTGAATAACTACTTGAAAATAACTAACTGAATAAAAATAATACTAAATTTATCTTTTCACGTCACGGAGAGTCTAAATTGTTCTAAAGCTTTCCAATTGAACATGATCTTTTCAGGCATGGCGGAATCCTTTATGGGCAGGGACTTCCGCCACTGCTGTGGCTCTTGTTTTATAATATGAAATGAATTTACCAATCAGAAAAATTACATTGATAATGTGTAATTTTTATTCACAAAGAATCATGTAGTTTCTGTAGTACGATGTCATTCAGAGCATGCATAAACAAACATAAATTTGAGATTTGAAAAAAATGAAACCGAAAAAAAATGATTGTATATGTAATCGGGTCGGATCTTGACCCGTTCATGAGACTGCCCACTCATTTGATCTTGCTCAAGTCAGGAGCAGAATTATTTGGGGCAAATGATGGTCGACTTCTCGCTGTATGAGGGAGTAATATTATAAAATCAAAGAACAAGTACTTGGCCATCTCCTTGCAAGTTCCAAGCTAGGTATATCTCTCCAACCTGTCAAAATTACATCTAATTTTATAGGTAAAACGTGAAAATCTATAACACCCTATTTCATAAGAAGCAAGACTTGAAACCTGTTTAAATGTTCCAGTGCCCCACTGCCTACTACCTTAGTACTTACCATTAATAGAGTAACTCTTGTGCTAGCATCATCTGCTCGGCCCATACAAATGATATGCAAATATATATGATGAGACGTGGAAATTGCAATCTTATGTTTTTTTACTATTTACATATTTCATGAACCAAATTAGAGAATGTGAATGTAGCTGTTGTATGTCGAATGCTAAGTTGGTGCTAGTGGGTTTGTATTGGTATTTGGTTGTATTTGATGCTCATTACCGCAATGTAAGACCGAACTGTTGCTGCCTCGCTGGAAAGTCAAGTGTAACGTGAGTTTGAAGGTCTCAGATAGGGACTTGCGAGCACTTCTCGATTTGAGTCTGGATTTGAATCACCTGCTCCTTTAAAATAATCTGGTATTTTTTACATAAACCTGTTTTATTTTTTCATAATTGTTTCATTTATTCATAACACAGATACTTTCAACCATGTTTTTCATCTTGCGTTCATACTCTCATTTCAACTTTTATGGTTGCAAGCTAGATTTTTCGTGTATTAGTCAAATAAATCTCTGTTATGATTTGTATATTTTGACCAGACATATTATATTTTTGAAGAATATCTTCATCGTGCTTAATATGATTTAACGTAGAAGTTACATGTCAACAACTTTTCACTTTTCCCCTTGCTTAATATCGAAACTCAGTTTTGGGAGTTTTGGACGTGAATTGAAATTTGTTAGATTGTGAATAAGAATTTTAATTGAAATTTCATGAGCATGTGAGGTGAACATGGAAGGACTTTGTCATGTAACTGAAATATGCAGATGAGTGCATCATTGATTTCGTCTTGTTTGGTGAGAGTTTGCTGAGAAAATTAAGAAGAAGAAAAGAAGTGTTTGCAGTAGTGTGGACCTGGCCGCAAAAGATGGTTTTTTTTTTTTTTTGGCGAGTGTCGTAGTCTTTCTAACGTGGAACATGGAATATGTTTTATTGCTGCTGTAGTGGCTATGGTACAGTTTTTGAATACAAAGGTAAATATGACAAAAACACTAGATGAATTGACTGAGTCTGGTAGCCTGATTGAGTCTGGCCCCATGCTTGGTGGGTTGGGTTTTTTCTTGTACCATGCACTGACCATTCTGGCATGTGGCGCACCTTCCTCTCACCTTCGTCTCTAGTGATAGTTGTAATTTTTGTGAGGGGAAAAGTTTATCTGCGATGTGATAGATACTTTGAAAAACAAAGCCCGAAAAGATAGGGATAACGTTAAAGTGAGATGAGAGAGATGCCCCACCCAAATATTTTAAAGGTTGGGAATTTTTAATGAATTTATACTGTGTTAAAACAAGGCTACAAGTAGTCACTACCTGCCTCTTAATGTAAATATAGGAATGTTACAATTTGAGTTTGAGTATGTTTATGGGTAATTGTTTTCAGTGCATTGTTAATTCACTTAGTAAGAACATATGGATAACACTTTAAAATTGGAATTTATCATGTTTAAAATGCTCAATCATAGATTAACTAATTATAAATATATTATAGTTAAAAAAATAAGTTTTTATTTACGTTAATTATAATTTAATACTTAATATATATATATATATATATATATATATATTTATTTATTTGTTAATTATAATTTAATACTTAATAAATATATATATATATATATATAATAGATATTTATTTTGTTCAATCTGCCACTTCTCTTTAAATTATTTGTGCTAATAGCTTGTTTATTTATTATTTTATATTATTATGTTTATTTAATATTTTATACTATTAATTGCAAAATACTCTTAATTTATATAATTTTTATTAATGTAAATTTAGTAAATTATGATAAATAAATATAATAAATTATTTTTTAAAATAAGTTTCCACTTAAATTATTATTATCAATAATTTTTTATATAATATTTAGGTATGATGAAATTCTTATAAATTTAATTTGCATAATATTTATACATCTTCTATATTATAATTTTTTTTAAAATAAATATTTTATTTTATTTTTAGTTCTTGTTAAATTTAAAGATTTTGATAATATTAAATCCATTTTCATTATAAAATAAGATTCAAAAACATTTACTAAATTCCAGCCAATTTTACTTATCGAAACAAATTTACCACCTCCATCAACAATACTAAATATTATTGAACTTTAAACATATCTACACCCAAAATAATCAATCCCAAAATCCTCGTTATTTTCTCCCGTTTCAGTTGCGCTATCGATCTAAGTTTAAGTTTGTTAAGGTCGAATCCAATGTTGTTTCCCTTAAGAACTCCAGTGTCATATGAAGTGCAATGATTTTATTTCAAGCACTGTCATAAAATCATGATTCAGACATTTTTTTATTTAAATTAGGCTTTTGTTTTTTAATACTATATCTTGAAATTAAAGCTTAATTTAGAACTTGCTGGAATCTGTTTCAGGACAAAGCTGAAAAAAACTGAAGTGGACTGCGAATTTCTGAAAAGATGTTGCGAATCACTAACAGTCAAGAACAGGGGATTGCAAAAAGACTTGCAGGAATTAAGAGCTCTGAAATTGGCGTCTGTGCTGTATATGTAGATGCCAGCGGCAACTCTGACCATCTGCCCCTCCTGTGAAAGGGTTGTTCCGGCGGAGAACAACAGGCCACCACCTTTCACTTTGACGAAACCGCAGTTCTATTCCTATACGCATTCTTCGACGGCTTGTTAATTAATGACCATCGATATGGTCGGAGGTCGGAGTTCCTCGCAACCTACAGATATTTTTGATACATTTCATGTCTTTTTAATGTAAATGACGGCTATATCTATTTGAAGACTCTTTTTAGATTCATATATCAAGAGTTCTAAACCCACAATTATTCTGAATAAGCAACTACGATGAAATATTACCCTGAGATGATGCTGAGACCTGAAAGGAATCCAACATAGATATTACAGCAGCACCAACATGTTCCACTACATCTCTGAAACCTTATCGGAGGAAGGTAAGGAGACATCTGATACCTTATTTTTTTGTTTAGACATCTTAATATCTTTTCATTCAATGAATTTATTTGAGTTTTTTCTTTTCTATTTAGTATAGTGGATTTTAGCATGCAAAATTTCGGAAAGCCTGCATTTTGAAATGCCACTATTTGCTATTTTCCAAGAGATTATTTCTAGAGTTCTAAACTCACAATTATTCTGAATAAGCAACTACGATGAAATATTACCTTGAGATGATGCTGAGACCTGAAGGAATCCAACATAGATATTACAGCAGCACCAGGATGTTCCACTATATCTCTGAAACCTTATCGGAGGAAGGTAAGGAGACATCTGATACCTTATTTTTTTGTTTAGACATCTTAATATCTTTTCATTCGATGAATTTATTTGAGTTTTTTCTTTTCTATTTAGTATAGTGGATTTTAGCATGAAAATTTTCAGAAAGCCTGCATTTTGAATTGCCACTATTTGCTATTTTCCAAGAGATTATTTCAACGTTTATTGGGTAGGTTGTTTCTTTGGGCGATATATTTGCCGTGATGGATTGGTCTTGTCCTGTTTAAAATTTAAAGCACTGTCAAATAGTATGCATGGTGAGTCCTTCTCAAGTTGACTGCCTTCATCTAAATTCACAGGTTATGGATCAAGTTGGCTGCATTCATCTACTTTCACATGCTAAGGACCACCCAGAAGGAAGAGTGCTGCATCGTTGGATTTATTGGTTGAGTTCCTTGCAAAAAGCAGAGGAATGGTGTAATTACCATCTGTGGGCAGTTTGTGTTTGGCATCACAAGGATTTGAAGCATTAGCCTTGGACTTAGGTTGCATGGGCATGTCGGACTTTTATTACCATCCACAGCCCTTTAAAAGCACTGTTTCTTTACTTGAGTAGCAAAGTTTGTTGAATATTTAACCCAGTTATTTTCTGATCTTTTATTTTTATTTCCATATTTGAACTTCAGTGTATAAATTATATTACAAGAAAGTATTAATTTAAGGACAAGTCTAATTATTTATCATTATTTATGATTCATATTACTAAATATTTGATTAATGTAAATTTACTTTTTATATTAATAAATCTATAAAAAAAATATTTGTTTGAATGGATAGAATTTATTTTATTTTTATTGTTTCATTGAATTTTGTTTAATAACTTTATAAAGTATTGATTTTGTGGACAGGAAATAACAAGGTTAAGAGCAAGGAATATAGAAAATAATAAGGGCCGTTCGAAAAAAAATAGATGAAAGAGCTTCGAGGAAGGATGCTCTCGAGGTCAATTTTCACTATTATGTGATATGATGAATTTTAGCATCATTCTCTGCGAAGAAAGGGAGATAGTTAGTCCATTTTCTCTTTTTTTTAAGCGTATATTGTTGGATATATGAAGAGTACATGCAAGTACATGCGAGTTTAGTTAATTCCTATATTATAGTGATATCATGAATTTAGCATCATTCTCTACAAACAAAGGGAGATAGTTGGTCTATTTTCTCTTTTTTTTAACCGTATATTGTTGGATATATGAAGAGTACATGTAAGTTCAATTGATTCTTATATTATGGTGCTAGATATCTTTAAAGCAAAAACAAGGTATTGAAATTGGAATCTAAGCAAATAGTGAACACAAATCTGTCATTAGTATTAGTATTTATAATATATCTATTTTATAAAATAGATATAAAATACTATTTAAATAGATTTTAATTAACTTTTAGAGATATTTCTGGAACTGTTATGTAATTTTATGAAAAAATTAAATTATTTGCAGCAGATAAAACCTTTTAGATTTTTATTTTAATTAACTTTTAGAGATATTTCTGGCCATTGATTGCATGTAGAACTGTTAAGTAATTTTATGAAAAAATAAAATTATTTGTAGCAGATAGAACCTCTTACATTTTTAATGTTCAACTGATAATAGATAATTTTGTTCCTAAATCAAATTTTTGCCTTGCAGAATTTTGTTGTTATTAGAATGTTACAATTTTTAATCTAGCGTGTGGTACAAGTCCTCAATTCAATTTCCACAATGTCAATTTCTAGATTGTATTCTCTCTTGAAAGGTTGATGATATTAGGATGTTTAATTCAAATGTACATGTATTTTTGAAATTATCACGATTTAACTATTTTATCAAGTTGCTCTTCCAAATTATCACAATTTAACTATCCTATCAGCCTCTCTTTACACCTTTTGAGGCAACTACTAATAAATATAAATATAAATAAAATAAAATACTCTACTATAAACTTTGTAAAATTAAGTTTAATTTTTTGTCAACAATTAAATTAATTGAAAATAAACCCAAAATCAATTGGGTTAGATGCTACTGCAGCATAGGTCGCATTAGCATCAGTCTCGAAAACTGATTTGCAGAACCCATAACAAGTTCAGCTTACCGCCTGTACTTTCACACACACATATATATGGGGTGGTGCAAACTTTTGCAGAAAATTTCCCCTTTGCAAGTTATCTGCAATTTCTATCCCTAAGAACAGAGATGGCTGGGGTATTCTTAGTACCAGGGACTTCAATCGCGCTCTTCTTGTTAAATATTTTTGGAGGGCTGTTAACTGCACAGGTATATGGAACAGCATCAACAAGGCCAAGTATTACAGTGGTGATGCTTTGTTGAAGATCAGTTGTAATGATTTTTCTTTTCCTTCAAAAATTTCATGTATTTGGCGAAGTTTTAAGATGATTCTGCATATCATGGCGCCACGCTTATGCTGGTCATTTCGGAATGGAAGCGACATTCCAATTGGATCACAAAATTTCTTGCCATTAAATTCTCAATCGGCTCCTTCCCAGCAACTGATTTTGGCATTGGCCCGCAACGGCATTATGTTTTATTCCCAACTGATTCATCATTAGTCTTATAGCGTGCCCATATTCAAATCGGCCGAGCAACTTCATCTGCAGGACCAGGTCGCCGATGAATGGGTTATGCTACGAGATCATCTTCGCTCTGCTGGACTGTGCTACGCTATCGGAGGTGACAAAATTATCTGGAACGGCCCCCTCAAGAACAATATGATAGTTGTGTAGGACGTCTACAGAGGGATTGTATCTGATCTACAATTGCAACCGACTAATATCTTCCTACCCTTTTGGAAGAGGAATATCCCTACTAAAATCATATTATTCGGTTGGCTGGTTTGGAAACGCAAAGTACTGACTTGGGACAATTTGAGAAAGCGCGATTTCCACGGGCCCAGCCGATGTGTCCTCTGTCACAATGCTATTGAGACCATAGATCATTTATTTTTTTCATGCCCGTCTGTCATCGGTCTGTGGAATTTATTCAGCTCTTTTATGTTGGGACCAGTCTGGAGGCCGACAGATTTCATTTCTGTTGTATATCAATGGGATCATTTAAATAGTTCTTTCAGATCCCTTCCCTTTTATCTCATCTGGGAAGTTTGGATCACGAGGAACAAAATCATTTTCGATCAGGGCTCATTTCAGATCCAGCGATCTTTTCTGGCCATTAAGGCTTGGTTGACTGTCAACCCTTCTCCGATTATTAAAGATTCTGATGCTTCCCATCGTCTCAGACCTCATGAAATATCTCTCCCAGCGTTATATTTTGATGGTGCTTCTGCAGATGGTAATACTGGTTGCGACGCTTGGATAAAGATCTCGGATCGGGATCGCATTCTCATTTATTAGAATGGTGGCCCTGGGTCAAAAAAAAAAGCGGAGATTATGTCTCTTTGGGGTGGCCTTCTCATTGCTGTCGATTATCAAATTCGGTTGGCCGATATTTATGGAGATTCTCTGCTGGTTATTGGTTGGATGTCTCGTAGGTTGAATATGAATAATATCCATATATAGGGATGGATTGATCGAGCTCAGAATCTTTGGTGCAAAATGAACTCTCCCCCTATGTCTCATATTTTCCGAGAGATCAATACCCGGGCGGATAGCTTATCTAAAAAGGGACTCGCAGCTGAGTTTGGTCTGATGTTTATTTCTTGTTTTCATGATGGCAGACAGTACCCTGAATTTTCCATTCCGCTTTCATGAATCCTTCGGCATATAGTTTTGGTATATTTTTTATTATAGTGGAGCAGATCCAATTCATTATCTCTTAATGCTCTTCTTCAAGCGAGTGGGTCTTATCAAGCGAACCTGGTTTTCATCTACAAGCGAGCGTGATTAAAGTGTTACAAGCGAGCGTGTTAATATTATCTTTTTGCAGGGAGATCTTACAAGCGTGTTGTTCCTTATCATTTATAATGGTCTTTCATTCAAACAGCACGCTACTTCTGGTTTTCAAGCGAGCGTGACAACATATCAAGCGAGCGGGCTTACAGTTCTTATTGTGTGATCATCTAAGTGATCTGTTGCATGCCAATTTTGTAACTACCAGAATCTTGATATCTTGAGACATTTCGTCCATCGTATACCAAGCTATTGACAATGTCTCTTCAATTTCAATTTATGAAGCATAATCTATTGTAACCCGAATTTTGATGCTTCATCACCGCCTTTAATATTACTCTGTTTTATTCCTCCTTGTAACCCACTCGTTTCTGAGTAAGATCTGAGATGAAAACTTTCATCTCTGTTTTACTTTGACTGTACTTCTCTTTCTATCAGACTCAGATATTGTAAGGGAGGAATCGATCCCTGTTATGTGGATGTCGTCCTTCATTCTCTGCTCCTTTAGCATGAGCATCTCTATTTGGCAATTATGTAGTAATCTCGCTGTTGTTCTATAGCAGCTGAGACTATGGGGTTCATGTACTGTTTATATCTTATATAATACAGCGTTTTTTTCTCTCTGAAAAAAAAGATTTCGAATTACAAAAGAAAAATAAATATACTATGTTATGTTAGAACGGTGTGAATAAGAAATAAGTATTGTAATTATATGGGCCATTTCCAAAAGACAATAAATTATCTTCTGAACTACGAGAATAAATTATTTTTTTGAAATATGAGAATTATGATTGTATCTCTGAATATAAATAAATAATTTACAGATAAGTATTGTAAATATATGGTCCATTGCCAAAAGACAATAAATTATTTTTCTGAACTACGAGAGAATTGTGATTGTCTCTGAATATAAATAAATTTCATAGAAAGATTTCAAAATTACAAAAGAAAAAATATTCTTTCTTTTATTAAATTTTATGTTAGAACGGTGTGAATAAGAGATAAGTATTGTAATTATATGGGCCATTTCCAAAAGACAATAAATTAATAAATTATTTTTTTGAAAGACGAGAATTATGATTGTATCTCTGAATATAAATAAATAATTTATAGATAAGTATTGTAACTATATGGGCCATTATCAAAACACAATAAATTATTTTTCTGAACTAAGAGAGAATTATGATTGTCTCTGAATATAAATAAACAATCTACAGTAAGTATTTTCTTATAGTAAGAAACAAGAATATCATACGAATATCATACCCGTGTAGGGTTTGAATAGGGTCAAAAGAAAAAATAAATAATTGGCTATAGGCATAATTTAAAAAGAAATAAATTATGGGCTATAGGCATCATTAAAAAAGAAGGAAACGAAAACAAAATTTATACTACTATAACCAATTGCATGTGGAAAATTAAAAAATTTCTTTACAGACCTATGTGCCATACTTTCACATTTAATTGGGAAAATTTAGTATTACAAAAGTAATAAAAATAATAATAATTCATGTTTGAAATATTGAACAAAATCAATACAGAGGGATGCTTCTCCCACAACACACATAATGCACAATTTTTGCAGAATTAATAGTCAAACATATAGAGAGACACGTAAAACAGGAGCAAAACGAATTTTTAAATTTATTCAACTCTTCTATTAAAAACAAGAAATTTCATTGTTTATACAAAACGACCGAAGCTTGAAAACCTAATGCTATTCAATGCTGGATGGAAGTTCAATGACCTCTCGTCCTTTTGCCGTCAAAAGACCCATTTCTTCATTAAAACGACACATAGACCGTATTTCAGTTTATACACGAAACACGTACAAAACGCGTTCAAAACACAAAAACTCGGACCTAAAGTTTTATCAATTTTGGCTTTCAAATCACGTCACATCCGCGCCCTTATCGCATTTCGGCGATATCAACCTTTAACTGTGGTTCTATCCATTTAAACATTGTGAAATGCGATGTGAGATGTGACGTGGCACATCACATCGCAATCAAAATATAATGCCTGTGGGCGCTTCAATGTAAAACTTAAACTTATGCAATTGCGATATGCGATGACGATATCGCGTCGTAAAACAAACAACATAACTTGCGCGTGGTGGAAGGTAAAATTAAAATGTTGCAATTGTGATGTGACGTGGCACGATCACATCACATGTCAAATAATATAGTCTACAGGCAGTTTGGCAGAAAGAATTAAATATTGTGATTGTGATGTGCGATACAATATCGCATCGCAATATCGCACAGTTCTTTGCAGGGGCTTAACGGTAAGGTTTAAAATCTGCGAAGTGTGGTATTGCGGACGGTAAACTGCGGTAAGATCCGTAAGTGAAATACAAAAGAAATAGGTGGCAAACAAAGGTTTTCACAGTTTGGTTTATGTGGTAAGGTTTAAGGTCGGTCCCTCCAGATATCACATCGACGGGGATTTAACATTGAGGCAAAGGCTTACAGGTAAACCAAAAAAATTGCGATTGTGTGTTGCGGGCAAAGGTAAGTTAATGCGGTGGTTTAAGAAATAACATAGAGTATGGTCGAGTACTTTGTTCTTTTATCTTTTGCATGAAAACTCCTTCGGTTCTTGGATATGTGCTCGTCCTTCCCTGCAACAAAATTCAAAGAAGTGTGGGTTGTTGCCACTGTCTTATTCATGGTGGTGGTTGGGAGTTAATTCCAACACTCCCCCTTAATCACAACTGCCGCCATCAGTCATTCCTAGACACTGTCTGAGATAAAAAAAATTCCTCTGTCCTAATGGCTTTGTGAGGATATCAACAAACTTTTCCATTGTCGTGCAATGTTGCAAAACAATCTCACCATTGTTAACCAATTCTCTTACAAAATGATATTTGGCATCTATGTGCTTTGTTTTTTTGTGGAAAACATAATTATTTGATAATGCAATTGTTGAGCTATTATCACAATAAATTGTGGTTCATTTGTCTTACTCATGACACAAATCTCTCATCATCCTTCTCATCCATACTTCTTGACATGTTGTTGTTGTTGCTACCACATATTCAACTTCTGTTGTTGATAATGCAACTATTGGTGGCTTCTTGGAAGCCCATGAAATGGATCCCGATCCCGAATGAAACACATACCCAGATGTTCTCTTTCTATCATATACACTTCCATCCCAATCACTATCAGTGTAACCAATCAATTTAAAATTATCATTTCAGGAGTATAAAAAATCATACTCCTTTGTTCCATTCACATACCTCAATATTATCTTGGCTGCTTGCCAATGTGTCTCCTTTGGTGTCTCCATGAATCTGGAAAATAAAATTGCAACATACATAATATCAGGCCTAGTTGCAGTCAAATACATTAGACTTCCAACTATGCTCTTGTACAATGTCGGATCAACATTCTTGCTACAATCTTCTTTTCTTAATTTTAACCCCATGACAGTTGGAGTCGCTAATGCTTTGTTGTTCTGCATGTTAAACCTCTTTAAAACTTCTGCAACATATTTTGCTTGGGAAATAAAAATTCCATTTTCATTTTTCTTTACTTCTATTCCCAAAAAATATCTCAATAAACCCAAGTCATTCATTTCAAATTCACCTTCATGACTGCTTTAAAATCAGAAATGAGAGAAACTTCATTGCCTGTGAAAATTAAATCATCTACATATAAAACAACAATAAGTATTTTATCGTCATTTTCTTTAATGTATAGTGTGGGTTCACCATCACAGTTGTCAAACCCATTATCCATCAGGTAAACATCAATCATGTTGTACCATGCTCTTGGTGCTTTCTCTAGCCCATAAAGAGATTTCTTCAACTTACATACTTTATGCTCTTGGCCTTCTAAGGCTCATAGCTAGGAGGTTGTTCAACATATACCTCCTCTTTCAACACTCCATTCAAGAATGCTAACTTTACATCCATTTGATAGACTTTCCACTTTTGTTGTGCTGTTGTGGACAACATTGTCCTCATTGTCTCCATCCTTGCAACTGGTGCAAAGGTTTCTTCATAATCTCTTCCTTATTGTTGCTTGTAGCTTTTGACAACAAGTCTTTCTTTGTGTCTTTCTATCTTGCTTTCAATATTTCTTTTGGTCTTGTAGACCCATTTCACTCCAATGACTTCTTTACCTTGTGGGAGGTCCACTAATTCCCATGTATCATTCTTTTCTATTGATCCAATCTCTTCATTCATTGCTTCAATCCATTTTTCTTCTTTTACTGCATCTTCAAAATGGACTGGGTCATCAACATGACAAAACAAAGCAAATAAAGAATTTAGACAGGTATTATTCTTTACTTCTTGCTCATAAATTTCACTCAAATTTTTAAATCTTGGTCTTCTTGGTGTGCTTGGAGTTCCACTTTAACTCGAGGGAGTTGTTGATCCCTATGGTGTGCTTGGAGAAGCACTTCCTTGGTTCTACACTATTATTTTGTTACTTGCTTGTGGTGTGCTAATTTTTTTAGCTTGTGTAGGTGGAGGAGGAGTCACTGTTGAGGGATTATTTTCTGCAATCAAGTCCTCTTTATATTCATGTGAAATACATGTCTTCACATTTACAGTTTTCTCTAAACTTCCATCCCAAGCTTCTTCTTCAATGAATTGAACATCTCTGTTGATTATTACCTTCTTGGTTGATGTATTATAAAGATTGTAGGCCTTGGATTCATCACTGTATCCAACAAATATACATTTCTCTCCCTTGTTGTCCAACTTCTTCCCTAACTGATCTGAGACATGTGCATATGCCACACATCCAAATACTCTCATGTGTGTGACAAACTACATTGTTCCACTCCATGCTTCTTCCAGAACTCTATTCATAACAGCTTTGGTTGGACATCTATTTAAAATATATGTTACACAATTGACAGCTTCTGCCCAATACTCATTTGGAAAATACTTTTCCTTCAACATAATTCTTACCATGTCAATGATGGTTCTATTATTTCTTTATGCTATACCATTTTTCTGCGGTGTATACCTTGTGGTAAATTTCTTGTGTATTCCATGCTCCCTACAAAAACACAGGAAGTCTTTTGAAATGTACTTTCTGCCTCTGTCAGTTCTTAAAACTTTTATGTAGTGTCCATTTTTCTTCTCAATAAGATATTTGAAGTGGTAGAATTGTTCGAACACTTCACTTTTATGTTTTATAAAATACACCCATGTCTTCCTTATGTAATCATCTATAAATTTCAAAGCATAATGACTGCCAGCTAATTATGGTGTTTGCATTGGTCCACACAAATTTGAGTGGACAATCTCTAAGGGTGCCTTTAACCTTATACTCTTTCCTATTGAAAATGATTCTCTGTGTTGTTTTCCCAAGATGTAGCCTTCACATAGGTTGTCTTCTTTCTCTATGAGTTGTAATCCCTTTACCATCCCTTTTCTATGCAACAGGTTCAAACCTCCAAAATTGATATGTCCAAATCTCAAATGCCATAACCAGTTTTCATCTTTCACTTCTTCTTGAAAGACCTCTTGTGTGACTACTGTTACAACACCTCCTTCCTTCAATTTTGTTCTGATCTTGAGACAAAACATCATATTTTTGTCATATGCACTTATACAACGACCCTTTTACTTAGAGGTATATCCATGATTGTGCACACATCATTCTTAAAAAACACATTGTAACCCTTATTCACGAGCTTTCCAATGCTTAGAAGATTACATTTCAGGCCAGGTACATAATAGACATCTGGCACAAACTTCTTCTCTCCCTTCTTTGTCAGTATTTTTACTCTTCATTTCCCCATGACAGAGACCTTGCTATCAGTCCCCGTTGTTACTTCAGATTTCACACTCTCATCTAGATTGGAAAACATTGCTATGTTTCCAGTCATATGGTTACTACATCCTGAATCTAAAAGCCATACATCTTCTTGTTTTTCTTTTGCTACATTACAAGTTAAAATCACATTTCCTTGGTTCTGATTTTCTCTTGTAAAATTTACACTAGTTCTATTACCCATATCATTTTTTTTCTTTCTACATTCATTGGCATAACGCCCATACTTTTTACAATAATGACATTGGACTTGAGATTTATCATACCTCTATCCTTGTGCTTGATTTTGGCTTGAGCCTTCACTTTGATTCTGGTTATTGCCCCTTCCACTTGTGCTTGCAGGGCTGCTTCTTCCACCTTTGTTTGGGATTCTTCCTCTTTCTCGGTAGTTTGATATTCCTCGACCTCTACCTTGATCAAAAGAAATTTGTGTTTTGAATGCATGCTACAATTAGGAGTTCATTATTATATTTAGTCTATCCTCATGAGACATCCGTGATGCATGAAGCTCATCCACTGAAAATTGTGAGAGATCCTTTGTCTATTCTATGGCCACTACTGTGGCATTAAATATCGATGGTAGAATTCTTAATATTTTCTCCACTATCATCCTTTCCTAAAGTGTCTCTCCATGAGACCTTACCTAGGTAACCAACCCAATCACATGTGTGAAGAATGAGTCTATGTTATCAGAATCTTTCATACAAAGAGTTTCAAAATCTCTCCTCAGCATTTGTAATTTTGTTGTCTTCACCTTCTCCATGCCTTGATAGGTTGTCTTGAGAATATCCCATGCCTCCTTGGACTTCATTTTTGTTGCAACTCTTAAGAAAATACTCTCATGTACTGCTTGGAAGATATATAAGAGGGATTTGGAGTCCTTCTTCCTATTATCTTTCAACAAGTCTCTTTAAGTCACTGTCAAAGCATTAAACGCTGTTGCATCTGCTGGTTCTTGGAAACCATGTTCCACTAGCTCCAAAATATCTTGTGAAGAAAACAGGTCCCTCATTCTAATGGCCCAATAGTCATAATTCTTCCCATTGAACTTTGGTAGTTGAAGATTTGTTAGGCTTGTGCCTGTTGCTATCATTCTGACTATGTAAACAAATAATCTCCTTGACTGTGTACAACAGAAGCCTTCTCACTGCTGGAGAAATATTCTTCTTAAACCAATCTTACATCTTCTTCAGTAAAGAGCGATCTCATGCATCTTTCACTGAGAACCTAGACCCGCTCTGATACCATGTTGGAATATTGAACGAAAATAATACACAGATGGATGCTTCTCCTGCAACACAAAGAATGCACAATTGATAAGGAATTAACATTCAAGCATACAGACAGATAGCATAAAACAATAGCAGAACAATTTTTTCAATTTATTCAACTCTTCTCTTAAAAACATGAAATTTCATTGTTTATACAAAACATTCGAAGCCTCAAAACCTAATGGTATTCAATGTTGGATGGGCGTTCAACGACCTCTCGTCCTTTTGCTGTCAAAAGGCCCATTTCTTCATTAAAACAACACACAGACTGTATTTTGGTTTATACACGAAACACGTAGAAAACGTGTTCAAAACACAAAATCCCAGACTTGAAGTTTTATCAGTTTCAGCTTTGAAATCACATCGCATTTGCACCCTTATAGCATTTCGATGATATCAAACTTTAACTGTGGCACTATCCATTTAAACATTTCGAATTGCGATGCGCAATGTGATGTGGCACATTGCATCACAACCAAAATATAATACCTGCGAATGCTTCAACGGAAAACTTAAACTTATGTGATTGCGATATGTGACAGTGATATCGCATCTCAAAACAAGCAACATAACTTGTAGGCGGTGGAAGGTAAAGTTAAAATGTTGCGATTGCAACGTGACGTGGCACGATCGTAGCGCATGTCAAATAACATAGTCTGCGGGTGGTTTGGCAGAAAGCGTTAACTATTGCGATTGCGATGTGTGATGCGATATCGCATCGCAACATCGCACGGTTCTTTGTGGGGGCTTAACGGTAAGGTTTAAAATCTGCGAAGTGTGGTATTACGGGTGGTAAACTGCGGGAAGTGAAATACAAAGGAAATAGGCGAAAAACAAAGGTTTTCACGATTTGGTTTATGTGGTAAGGTTTAAGGTGGGTCTCGTGAGATATCACATCGACGGGGATTTAACATTGTGGTGCAGGCTTAATGGTAAACCAAAAAACTTTCAATTGCGCGTTGTTGGCAAAGGTAAGTTAATGTGGTGGTTCACGAAATAAACATAGAGTATGGTCGGGTACTCTATTCTTTGATATTTTGTGTGAAAATGCCTCCGGTTCTTGGAATTTTGCTCGTCCTTCCTTGCAAAAAAATTCAAGGAAGTGTGAGCTACTACCACTGTCTTATTCATGGCGGTGGTTGGGAGTTAATTCCAACAATTCGACCCAAAAAAACTGTTACTCATAAAATTTGAAGGAAACAGTAAAGATTATTAAAGGTCCTTGCTTCCATTACATTATTTTATCACCACATAAGGAAACAGTAAAAGATACGAAAAAATGTTGGAACTATTCGATAATGTAGGAGAAGGCAAGTCTCTTTTTTAAAGATAAATAAATGATATCAGCCCACGACCTTTCCTTTTTCATTAAGAAACCTGAATTTACCCAGCCCACGACCTTTCCTTTTTCATCAAGAACCCAAAATTTTCCCATTATGATTATGCCAACAGAACTGTACAAAATCCCTAAGACCCTTCACTATTTTCAAGGAGGGCTGAGCCATGAGGTCGAAAGAAAGAATCAGGAAGAAAATTCGGTAGGTGTTAAGATGTGTGACGAAACATTGTTTTGGAAACCATTAAACCAAAGAGACTTATCGAATGGTGGGAGTGGTCACCCTTCGACAAGTTTCACCTACAAAAAAGAAAATAATAATAATACCAAGTTAAAAACAATGAAGGAATTTCCAATCCAACATCTCATAAATACTAATTATATTCTACCTGAGAAAGGAGTAATTTACCTACCGCAAAACCCTTGCGGATTCGGTGTTTTGTGGATTCCTGACACCGTGATTCGGGACCTGTTAAGAGAAGGTAACCCATAAATGGTCACCATGTCACATGTAAATTGCAGAAGAATGCACAAGAAAAAAGGAAAAACGGTTAAATTACCTTTAAGCCGAAAAATGTTGAGAGACCGACAATCTCGAAGGACGAAAACAACCAGTGTAGTAGAAGGAAAGAAAGGAGATACAAAAATAAAACAGTGAACAAGAATCCCTGTAAATTTAAACAGATCTGGAAGGGACTAAGCCAAATAAGAAAAAATAAAAAAGATATGCAGCGAGAACGAAATTGTGGCATTGTTAAAAGAAGAGGAAAAATGAAATACCAATTGCTTACCTCAAAAGAAGAATCGTCGAGCTCGACAGTAGCTAAGGTTTTAATTATAAGAAAATCAAGAGCCTGTTGCCATTCAAGCTCTACTGTAGAGGAAAACCGTTGGTGATAGAACCTTCAACAAAGAACTGCGGCTACAATGGCGGAGGTGCAGGTGCTCTCGTATTCCATGGCGAAGGTACAGGTTCTGTTGGCTTGCATGGCGGAGGAGAACAAGCTGAGGAGAATAGAATGATGGTAACTCTGGTGGTGGAGAAGGGAGGTAGTTACACCAAAATCCCACCTCAGAAACTCTCATTTGCTGATTTTTCCGCCAAAACCGAGACGCTGGGATCACAAGACACATAGCATCAGCAAGACTGAAGACTGGTAAAATCATATATATTTCATGTACAAACTATTAAATGATATCTAGATAATTACTCATAGAGACTAATGTACAATGATGACTAACTGCCATCGCGCCAAGGACAATGGTGGAAAAATCAAGCTAATCAATAGAAATGTCAATAAATAAATTAAATTAATAATAAATAAAATAAAATACTACAATGTAAACTTTGTATAATTAAGGTTAATTTTTGGTCAACAACTAAACTAATCGAAATTAAGCATTACTATTATCGTTTGAGTCGTTATTACTGCCTGCTGCAGGGTAATAAGGGGAAAGAAAGAAGTAAAATTCCAACACGACATAGGTTGTTATTCTCCTTATAATTAGAATTGTTATTTATGACAAGTACCTTTATACTGTTAGCGATAATACTCTATTTATTTTACTTTTTCACGTGGCAACGTCTAATTTTGTTTTTTCTATTTAATTTATCCTCCGACATTCGTCGAATCATTTCTTTAAGTCTAATTTTGTTTTTTTCTCTTTAATTTTTCCTCTCACTTTCGTCGAATCATTTCTTTCCCCAAATTTGTCAAGACAAAAATGTTGCGACTGATTTCATCGAATCATTTTTTCCAAATTTGTCCAGAAGAAAAAGCTGCGACTAGAAGTTGTTGCAAATTTAAAAGGGAAGAGTCTTTTGTTCAACTAAATGGAGCATGATGGGACAGCTTCGGGACTGCCTCTCCGGTGACCCCCACAACTTTCTGGGTAGGAGGTGGACCCCATGCCCCTGCCTCCGCCACCTCCCCCTCCGCTCCGCCAACCCGCACGCTTAAAATTTAAATTTTAATATTCTTTCGCCCGCCTTCAGAGCCCGCATTCATTCAACTCCATTACAGAGCCCTGTTTGCATTCATTCAACTCCATTGTAGGGCAGGTGAAGGTAGTGATTGCAACTTCTGTTGCCCACTCCATTAGATCGTTGATAACACCAGCTAAATCCTTCAACTACTCTATGGCTTCTAATTCCTCTTCTCTCACGACAGTAAATCATTTTTGGGCATAATGAATGAGCTTGTAGATCAGATGGGATTATCTTCAGAATGCTGATATAGATTTCAGTTTCATTCATTACCAATTCAGTGATGCAGAAATTAAATCAATATCGATCAAAGTATTGGATCCTCAGATCTATTGTCCAAATCATTTGCTCACTTGTTCTACTTTGTTCCTCAGATTTGGAGCTCTGCAACACAAATGGAGTTTGGTATTTACGCTGTAGTGAGTCACTAGATATGAAGAGGGGAAATATTTTCTACTACAGGAGCTTTTCCCAATTGCAGTTGAAAAGCTTTGAAATACAAAGTTTGCTGATCAGAGATTTTGAGTTTGCTGGTCAGAGATTTTGCTCTGAAATAGATGGAACTTGATTCTCCTTTGCTCATCTCTTTGAGTTTGAAAATTTGGGAATGATCAAAAAAATATCTCAATGTTAATGTTGTTTATCAACCCTCCTCCCTGTCTTAATTTTAGAAAGCTCTTCTCTGCTTACATATTTATTGCAAATGTAAAAATGCCATACAGTTTCTCGATGTGATACCAAGTCCAACTTTTATAAGGTTAATTTATGGGAGCTTCCATGTATTGGTAGAATGTGATAAGGATGTTGGAATTTTTAATGGTGGTAGAGGTTGAAAATGTGCCTCCTATTTTTTAAACCACGAACAGAACTTCGCAGCAAATATATTTTTCTCAACTAAAAGAGTTTCTCACAGTTATCAAGCATACTCGGTTTAACTTGTGGACAACCATTTTTGTTTTTTAAGATTGCAATTTTTCAATTGCGGGATTATAAATTGTAACATAATAACAATGTATTTTATTTTTGGGCTTTGTTTATATGAAACAGGTTTCGTAATCAAATCCGTGGAGGGTTTGAGAGCCTTGGGGCTCTTGTGTTAATTTCTTCTCAAGGTGTTTAGATTCGAATTTTTTTATCTACTTTGCTCTGCATTCGGGTGGCTCTTGTTACTAATTCTGCATCCCCTGCACTCGCTAGCCGAAGATGGTGTTGATTTACTCTATGGAATGTTAGAATAAATAACTAATACAATCCCCTCTTCAGTGATTTCAAACCCATTGCTCAATACTCTGCCTTGGTCTTTGTACCCCTCGTATGTGGTATTATTTGTATCAGTGTGAGGCTATATTCTTGAGTCTACATTGCTAGTCGTGTTGCATCTTGACGAACATTATGGAAGCTACCATGAGACATAGTCCCATGTTCCTATATTTCGTCAATACTCTGTGTATTTGCATGGTGAATGTAATGTGGGTTGCTCTAGTTGTTTTCACTTCTGTCATGTACTAGCTATACATATAAATTCCTAAGCATGATATAATTTAGTTTGGACTCCTTGAATACTTCGTTTGGGATTCATATTTATTTCTATGCATATTCATGTGAGTTGATATTGTGAAATTATACCTACAACAGTGTATAACTAAATTGTTTGAAAAAATCATCACTATAAACTTCAATACAATCCCACTCGCTTTAAGATTTCACAAATTAGGTTAGAATTCCAAGCCATGATCCCTAAAATTCTTGAGAATTCAATAAAAACCCCAACTTAAGGGCACATCCAAGCCTAGCATTAAACTTTAGATGCTTCCTCCAGTAAAGGTCCAAATAGAGACAATAATTCACATCACACACCCATTCAAACTTAGTTGTTTATAAAAAAAAATATGCAGCAGGATTTGACACCCAAAGAATAATCTTCACCAATGTTTAAAAAGGCAACATAATGTTCCAAATTAAGTGGCCCTCCTAGTATTCCCCTTTCATTCATGCCTCCTAGATTTTCCTGCATACACAAAAACATCCTACAAGACCATTTATTTGTTTTTGAAAAAACATGGTACTTGTAATACTGAAAGAGATGCAGTTACCATCCCTTCAAAATGAACATTCTAAAACATTATTACATCAAAATTTCTTTTAACCTATCTATCCATGCAAGTAAGGAACCATATGACTTTATCAATAGAGTTCAAAATCCAAGATCTATCAATTTTAGTTACCCTTTCAACATGAAGTAGTTGTGAATCTGTTCTGGTTATTCGTAATCGTACTACCAACAAAGGTGATCAACTATTTTGAAACAAAGTACATGCAATCTTAACTTCCATTTTGTGTTCAAATGTAAGTTTTAATTTCACTGAAGTGGATATCCATTCCCTAATCTAACCCCTTTCTGGACCATAACAAATTAGACAGCCTTGGATCAATGAATTTTACTAACTTGTGGCTTTAATATCCAACGTTAAAGGTGGTTTTCAAAAGACACACAAACACCCAAATGAAAATTTGAGAATATTTGTAAATTCGACTTCGATGGTGGCTTCCCTTTTTGTTTTGAACATTACAAAATTTGGTTTTAAAAATGTGGATTTCAGGTCAAGAAGAGCAGCCTACAGAGGGCCTACAAAAGGTGGAGTGGGAATAGTGGCAGGCCTAATAGATTTCTTCATCCAACTTCACAATAAATGCAGCATGGAGGGAATAATGTTTCCCACTTGCTTTCCCTATGCTACCATGGGAAGATTTCAAGCAGAAATTAGAAATTCATCTAATTTGGGTGTTTGTGTGTCTAATTTCAAGCAGAAAGGTGGTTTTGCTACCATGGAAAGATTTCAAGAAGAAATCATAAATTCAATCATCTCAATTAGTACACATTATAATTTGATTATCTAGGTGGAACTTATGGAATAATGTGGAAAAAGTATGGCAAGTGCCACTAAAAATGCATTGATGAAAATTAATTTATAACAACAAATTAAGGGATCAGTATATGCAATGTCACCATGGGAAAAAGCTTGATGAATGCCCCTTAAAACGTGTTGATGAAATATAGTTTCAAACAAAGGATCAGAGGAGATATGGATATTGGAAATGCATATAAAAAAAAAAATTTGTAGGCGCTGGAAAATAATTTTCTAGCGCCTACAGGAAAAAATTCCAACATTTTGGAATAAATTTTAAATTTTTTATAAATTGTTTCTTAATTTGATTACAAAATATGTAATATGTAATGCAATTAAGTAATAAATGTAACAGAAATTATAAACACTCAAAATGGTTTAAAGAATAAAATGAAAAACAAAAATCCAACATTGATGAAGAGGATATATAAACCTTCAAAAATACTTACATTGCAAGAAAAACATATATAATATGAAACTCAAACTTCTAACCTTTATAAATAAATTTCCAACCAAAACATCTTATTCATCATTCCACCCATATCATTCAAAACTAAATTTCTTAATATATAAATATACAATCTCTCACTAAACTTAAAACCTTCATATAAATCTCCAACCTAAATATCTTGCCAATCATCCCACATCCATCTCATTCCAAACATGAATTATATAAAAAGAGAACTTAAAAAAAAAGCATAATCTCTTGCTAAACTTTAAAACCTTCATTAATAAATGTTCAACGAAAACATTCTTACTAATCATCTCACATCTATATCATTCCAAAACCTGAATGGTAAAGAAAAGACCTTGAAAATGTAATTATAACCTCCTCTAGCTATTGTTTAACTCATATAACAGACAATTATCTTTAGATATCAAACTATTACTGATTAGTTAGCATTATTAATTTTGGTGGTGACTACCATAAGTTTCAATCATGCATTTTTATTATGCTGCAAATTTACCAATCTTCTACATGATAAAAAATTGGCACATCAAAATATGTCAGCATCTATATCCTCTGAAATACAAAAATCAAATGCCAGTTCTTTTGGAACAACCGTTTTCCTTACAGAAATGATACATAATATCTATGTGTTTTGTTCTAGAAATGATATGAAAATGGTCTGGATAACTTGTATGTATTTCAAGAACCTCCCACTCCATTTAACAATTAAATGATCTAGCTTGAACTTGACAATTTTGCGGAATTTATGCTTGAAAGTGGTGTATGAATTTTTAACTGTTTATGTGTCTTAAGTTCATTTGTTCTTGCTGAAATTTAATATGTATATCAGCAACATAATGCAACAATAAAACATTTAAACACAAAAGAAAAATTAATCTAGGAGTTCGCCCCAATCTCGTGGGCTACGTCTCCTTTGAGCTTTGTCATCATGACTCGACTCTTTGGGATTATGGTAAGAATTATTTTTTACAAGTTCCACACTTAACACCAATGAATACTAAAATGATCCAAAGGGCTGAGAATACCATTTAATATTGCTTTAATGGCTCTCTAGATTCTGCAAACAGCTTTAGGCTCCCTTTGACACAATTCCTTCTCTCGGTGCTCTGAGCTACTTTGAGCTTCTAAATGGCACAAACTCCTTAATAATTCTGTTTATGTCATTGAAACCACTACTTATATATCCAACACACATCAGACACCAAATATCGACTGATAAATTTCTCAAATCGAGCACTGCATCCCCAAACTAGGCTATCCTCCACGATTTGCCTAGGGCTTCCCAAATCTTCACACTAGCTTCTTGAGCTGCATGAGTTCTCAAAATGTTTTAAAACCACTTCCATTAGTTCCAAAATGTCTAAAATAGTCAAGTTAGACTATTCATTCATCAGAAATGGCCTCCGGTTGCTCCAGTTTCGCCTCGAACACTTGTCGGCACTCCCTGGCACTAGCGTCACTGAAATCTCTTCTGTTGGGTTTTCGACCTCTAGAAGTCCTAAAAAAATTATGAAACCCCTATCATTAGATTCATAATTATGTTTAAAGTCAATAATGACTACTGTTTCACTGCAAATGGCCTCTAGCTCCCCTAGCTAGGTCTTGCACAACTGCTGGCAAAAGTTGCCACTAATAGCCCCTAGAACTCTACTGAAGATTTTCGGCTTTCTAAAGTTCTCTACAGGATCTAAAAACCATATCATCAGATTCATAAGGTATGAATTAACCAAATATGACTATTCATTTACCTAAAATAGATAAATAAATCCCAATACACTGCCTTCTCCATGATGGCCCTGATTGCTCCTTCATCTTCCTTGAAGCTAAAACCTCTGAAGAAGACCTATGTTCGACCTGAAACCTATGCCAAATTGCTCAGAATGTCGAAATAGCCAAAATTGACTATTTTTTCACATAATTTGGTTCAATAATGAGGGAGTTATGGCTTCTCCAAGAAAACTGCCCAATGTCCCCCAAAAACCCCACTAGATGTGGAGTAATTGCAGTTAGGAGCGCTAAACTTGGAAAATCCACCAAAATTATCTGAAACATGCCCAAATATGGTGGTAATGTTAACGGTTACAATAAATGTTATGAAGGCGGGGTCACATGGACCTCCTCTCTAACCGCCTTTTAAACCGCGCCATAATTGTTACAATAGCCGTGGCATTTAAATGTTAAGTTTGGAGTGGTCACATGGACCTCGTCTGAAGCTGCCGAAGTAGCCGCCCTTCATAACTGTAAAGTTTAATGTTGTAATGGTTGTGGTCACAAGGCCGAGGTCTGTGGATGGATAATAATAACCGCCGAGGTTAGCACCTGGTCGCGAGCGTAAGGGCATGTGGACTGTGTTGTGAGGTGGGGGCTGGCCCCCTTTGCCACCAATACAAAGTTTTATAAACTTTAAATATAGCCTGTCAAACATATAGGTTAAGTAACACCCATAGCCCGGTTGGTTGGGCGCTCTTGCATCCGGAGGGAGGTCCGAGGTTCGAAACCTATGGACTCCATAAAAATTTTCACCCCACTTCGACTCTAACCTGGGGCCACGTGGCACCCACTGATAGGCCCTCCAAACTTTAATATAAAAATTATTTTTCAAAATATATATTTTTTTACAAAAACTTTCCATAAGGTCAAATTGAGTCAAAGGTCAATTTTTGGAGTTTATTTGGACGATTTCAAACCTCAATAACTTCTGCATATGACCTCGATTTTGAGAACCATTCATGGCGTTAGAATCGCAGTGACGAGACCTTTCTAGTCATTTAGGTCTGACACTCTTCTAAGAACTTTGAATTTTGAGCTATCATTCTGGTCCATGTTCTAATTCTGATCACACCTCCCCACTGGGAATCTTTTGGACCCCATATAGATGAGAGTACAACACCCTCTTCACTTTAGCCTCCAAACACTTGCCTTGCATGGCTAGTGACTTTGAACCACAAATAGAAAGCAATTCACACTTCCCTTCCTTGATGCGCTTGTCCTCTTGTCAAGAACTTTCTTTCTTGCACTCATTCAGAAAATTTCTAGCAAGAAATTTACAGAAGGAAACTAAAAATCGCTGCCTTGATCAATGATCCAAGGTGGCTCAAACAAATGAGAGATTACAACATAAAATACATGCATACAACCAAAATTTGCATATGTACAAAAGAGTATGTTTTACTTTGTTAAGAAGTCGATCCACTTCTTACCAAGCCACTTCCATGGCGACTTTTGCTACTGCAACTCTTCCTCGTGTGAAACTTCCATTTTCACATCAATAATGGAATCCTTGGTTCCACCTTCGCCAGTCTTTATGTCCTCTTGTTGCATGTGATTGGGATGACTAGTTGGATGCAAAGTCCAACAATGGGAAATAACATGTCCCCTCTTCTGGAAATATGTGAAAATCTTATGCACCTTCTTTGAAAGTTGTCTTTGCCTCATCTACTTCTTGTATGCTTTCTTCCTCATCCAGCATCTCGAAACACCATGGTTAAATCAACCACAATATGTAAAGCAAATATTTCTTCCATTTAAGCATGCAAAATTATCACGCCTTGCAGAAACACAATCAAATTGATCATGGGAAGATTTATACCTCTTTTGCTGCTTTGCATGTTCATCATTTTTGCCTTCATGAGAATATGAACTAGTAAAGGCTCCAACTTTCATTTGCAGACTAACATCATCGTTCTTGTCTTGAAAACTATCTAAACTCGCATGCTTGTCATACACTGCATGTCTACCATCTTCTTGCTGCAACAAAGGCTTAAAGTGATGGCAATCATCTTTGAAACAAAATTGAAATATTTGCATCTTAGAACTTGGAACAAAAGTTCTCTTTAAAGTAGCCTCACATGCCTTCATGGCTTTGGAGTCTTTTCCATTAAATTGCACATAACCAAGACCAAGATTATTGGGTCGTTCCTCAACAAAAAGGGGTTCAACCATGCCTTTTAAATGCTTTCCTAAACCCTTGCCTTCATAGCCCCTTTTAATCATTAACTTGGACCCTATACCTCTCGTATGATTTTCGAAAGAACCAACACATCTTTCTAAAGAGGAAACTAAAGAAAAATTAGAGTGGATTACCTCTTCCTCACGCATGTTCTTGGTCAAAGCCTCTTGGGCTTGATGGAGCTGCATCTCCATATCATGCAATATTTGAAGATTTTCTTCCTTTTCTTGCTTCATGGCAAACAATTTCTCACGAAGCTCAGTGCTTTCTCTTCTATCCTCAAACATGATCTACACCATGTCCTTCAATATAATAAAGTCACGCTTCATATCTTCGTCGAAGAATCTTGTGAAGGAGGAAACCTCACTTGTAGAAGTTTTCATTATGATGTCAATGAACAAATTAACTTCAAAAAAGTTCTCAAAGCTTTCAAAACAAATGAAAAAGTTTTTTTAACCAAATGACTGTAGAGACAAACTCTTATTCAAGCAACCAACAACAAACAAACTCCGAGAGTTTCTTAATAAACAATCATCAAGAGGGTTTGTGTCCTAAGGGTGACCTTGAGGTCCTTTGGGGTAAGGAAAATGCCTTCAGCCCTTTCTTCCTTTTTATCCTCTCCAGGACTTAGGTAATAAGGAGCTATCCCTTCACCTCCAGCAAACTCAAACAACAGTCAGTTTGCAAATTGTAAAATAGTCAATCTTTTACACTGTCTAAAAACCTTTCAAGCTATACAATCAAAAGCTTAAGCAATAGCTTGCTCTGTCAATCAAGCAACCTGCTCCGATACCAACCTGATCTGAAAATGGTCTGGATAACTTCTATGTATTTCAAGAACCTCCCACTCAGTTTAACAATTAAATGATCTAGCTTGAACTTGACAATTCTGCGAAATTTATGCTTGAAAGTGGTGTATGAATTTTTAACTATTTATGTGTATTAAGTTCATTTGTTCTTGCTGAAATTTAACATGTATATCAGCAACACAATGCAGCAATAAAACATTTAAACACAACAACAAAATTAATCTAGGAGTTCACCCCAATCTTGTGGGCTACGTCTCCCTTGAGCTTTGTCATCATGACGCGGCTCTTTGGGATTATGGTAAGAATTATTTTTTACAAGTTTGACACTTAACACCAATTAATACTAAAATGATCCAAAGGGCATAGAATACCATTTAATATCCCTCTAATGGATGTCCAAATTCTGCAAACAACTTTAGGCTCCCTTTGACACAATTCCTTCTCTCGGTGCTCTGAGCTACTCTGAGCTTCTAAATGGCACAAAATCCTTCAAAATTCTGTTTCTATCACTGAAACCACTACTTATGTATCCAACACATCTCAGACACCAAATATCGACTGATAAATTTCTCAAATCAAGCACTACATCCCCAAACTAGGCTATCCTCCATGGTTTGCCCAAGGCTGCCCAAATATTCACATCAGCTTCTTGAGCTGTAGAAGTTCTCAAAATGTTCTGAAACCACTTCCATTGGTTCCAAAATGTTTGATATAGTCAATTTACGTTATTCATTCATCAGAAATGGCCTCTAGCTGCTCCAGTTTCACCTCCAACACCTGTCGGCACCCCCTGGCACTAAAGTCACTGAAAATTTATCTGTTAGGTTTTTGACCTCTAGAAGTCCTCAAAATTTTTTGAAACCTCTATCATTAGATTTATAATTATGTTTAAAGTCAATAATCACTACTGGTTCACTGCAAATGGCCTCTAGCTCCCCTGGCTAAGCCCCGCACTGATGCTGGCAAAAGCTGGCAGTAACAGCCCCTGGAACTCTACTGAAGCTTTTCAGCTTTTTAAAGTTCTCTACAGGCTCTGAAAACCATATCATTAGATTCATAAGGTATGAATTAGCCAAAGATAACTATTCACTTACCTAAAGAAGATAAATAAATCCCAATACACTGCCTTCTCCAAGACGGCCCTGATGGCTCCTTCATCTTAATCGAAGCTAAAACCTCTGAAGATGACCTATGTTTGACCTGAAACCTATGCCAAACTGCCTAAAATGTCGAAAATAGCCAAAATTGACTATTTTTTCACTCAATTTGGTTCAATAATGAGGGAGTTATGGCTTCTCCACGAAAACTGCCCAATGTCCCCCAAAACCCCCACTAAATGTGGAGTAACTGCAGTTAGGAGTGCTGAAGTTGGAAAGTCCGCCGAAATTGTCAGAACCGCACCCAAATCTAGCGGTAACATTAATGGTTACAATAAATGTTATGGAGGCGGGGTCACATGGGCCTCCGCTCTAACCGCCTTTTAAACTGTGCCATAATTGTCACAATAGCTGTGGCATTTAAATGTTAAGTTCGGAGTGGCCACATGGACCTCCGCTCTAACCACCTTTTAAACTGTGCCATAATTGTCACAACAGCCGTGGCATTTAAATTTTAAGTTCAGAGTGGTCACATGTACCTCGTCCGAAGCTACCAGAGTATCCTCCTGTCGTAAATGTAAATTTTAATGTTGCAATGGTTGTGGTCACAAGGCCGAGGTCTATGGAAAGATAAGACTAATTGCCAGGGTTAGCACACGGTCGCGAGCATAAGGGCATGTGGACTGTGTTGTGAGGTGGGGGTTGGCTCTAAGGGGCTGGCCCCCTTTGTCGCCAATCCAAAGTTTTATAAACTTTAAATATAACCTGTCAACCATAGAAGTTAATTAACACCCGTATCTCAGTTGGTCAGGCGCTCTTGCATGCGGAGGGAGGTTTGGGGTTCGAAACCCATGGACTCCATAAAAATTTTCACCCCACTTCGACTCTAGCCTGGGGCCATGTGGCGCCCGCTGATAGGCCCTCCAAACTTTAATATAAAAATTATTTTTCAAAATATATTTTTTTTTACAAAATTTTTCCATAAGGTCAAATTGAGTCAAAGGTCAATTTTTGGAGTTTATTGGATGATTTCAAACCTCAATAACTTATGCATACAACCTCGGTTTTGAGAACCGTTTGCGGCACCAGAATCGCAGCGACGAGACCTTTCCAATCATTCAGGTTTGACACTCTTCCAAGCACTTTGAATTTTGAGTTATCATTCTGGTCCATGATCCAGTTCTGATCAAGCAAAGAACTTTGATATAAAAAAAAATCCTGTAGGTGCTGGAAAATCATTTTCTAGCACCTACAGGAAAAACAAATTAAAAAAATAAACCAGAAAATGGAAGCATTAAGTTTTTTTGTGTATGCGGGAAAAGCTAGGAGGCATGCATGAAAGGGGAATAATGGGAGGGCCACTCAATTTTGAACATTATGTTTCCTTTTTAAACATTGGTGAAGATTATTATTTGGGTGTTAAATCCTGCTGCATATTTTTCTTGATAAACACTTGTGTTTTAATGGGTCTGTGATGTGAATTATTGTCTCTATTTGGACCTTTACTATAGGAAGCATCTAAAGTTGAATGCTAGGCTTGGATGTGACTTTAAGTTAGGGTTTTGATTGAATTCTCGAGAATTTCAAGGATCATGGCTTTGAATTTTGACCTAATTTGTGAAATCTTAAAGAAGGTGGGATTGTATTGAAGTTTATAGTGATGATATTTTCAAACAGTTTAGTAATACAATGTTGTAGGTATAATTTCACAATATCAACTCACATGAATATGCATAGAAATCAATATGCATCCCAAATGAAGTATTCAAGGAGTCCAAACTAAATTATATCACGCTTAGGAATTTATATGTATAGCTAACTTACATGACAGAATCATAGTGAAAACAACTAGAGCAACCCACATTACATTCACCATGCAAATACACAAAGTAGTGACGAAATATAAGAACCTAGGATTGTCTCTCATGGTAGCTTCCATAATGTTCATCAAGATGCAACATGACTAGAAATATAGACTCAAGAATACAACCTCACACTAATACAAATAATACCACATATCTCACCTCTGCAAATTTCCTAAATAACTAGACCCTCACAGCCTCATTACGTAAGATGTCTTAAACCAAACAATTTACTAAATCCAAGAATTTTTTAGAATCAAAATTTCTTGCAACAACTGCGTTGTGGAGGTGTTATCGAGGCAATCAGAATTAGTTGTGCTAGGTATCCCACAAGACGAACAATTGATGAATTTCTTGACTAATAGTAATAAGCGAAAAAAGGGCTTTATTCCCCCGTGGATTGAAAACCGTCAGGGCTTGAGAAGTTTCTGGAGGCTCATGTTGAGTATTATCCAATGTTCACCATGCATTGTTCCATATGGGTCTCAAAATTAGTGTATTGTCTGCTACCCACCAATCCTTGTTATTTGTTGAGGAGGCGATAGCAGTAGCTCGTAGGATTTCGTGGTAATTAAACGACCATTTATCTTGCCAATATTGAACCCAAAAGAAGACTTATAGGGTGTTTTCATGGATATGGCTGAGCCTGCCAAGAGTATTGATGATCGAAAGCTCTGATTATCATATGATGATTTTATCGTCGATTCCTAGCTATCACAACTCTTGATCTTCTTCGTTGGCTTGGCCAATTCTTCCACACATTTCACATTTGCAAGAGACTTAAATGATTGCGACTTGCCGGTGAAATAATTGGACAATACCCTCGTGCAAATTAGTCAAACAAACACAAAAATTTATCCCTGCAACCCCGGTTTGAAATGAAGACAAAGAAATTTTCTAAATGAATACATGGTTTCCATTAGACTTACTTGCGAGAAGGTAGGCTGTCAGTGAGAGACTTCATATAGAAGAGAGGGCCGCCATTTCCATGGGGCATTGGTGGAGGCAAGAAACCCCATGAAGAATTGTCATTGTCCATCATGTCGTCCGAGGAAGATGAAGAGACCATTGAATCGGGTGAATAAATAGAAAAATAAGAAGAAGACGAACATAAATCGCATGTTGACATGAAGCACTCTTTCGCCATGGCTGCTCCCAACTTCTAAATCTTGATTTTCTGTCACGGAATTTTCTGTCACTATGGAAGATTCCCCTGCTTCGGTAAAGGCTGCATGAACAAGCCTCTTGTATACCATAATCTATCCAAATTCGAAGCTACGCAAAGTTTCCATGGGACTCCGCCAGCTAATGAAGCAAAAATGGCTCTGTAATGGAGTTAAATGAACGTAGGGAATGAATATTCAAAATTTAAATTTTAGAAGTGCGGGCTGGCAGAGCGGAAGGGGAGGTGGCGAAGGAAGGGAGGTGGCGGAGGCAGGGGCATGGGGTCCACCTCCTACCTGGAAAGCCGCAGGGGTCGCCAGAGAGAGTTGTCCCAGAGCTGTCCCATCAGCTCCCGTTTCATCAAACAAAAGACACTTCCAATTTAAAAGCACACATTTCTTGTATAGTGAGCACTGAGTGTAGGAATCTAAGATTTTCTAGTTTATCCTTTGAAAATGGGCTATGCGTATCCTCCTCCAATTACAGATTTCTTAAGTGGGTGCGCTTGCGTAATTATATTTATCTCACTGCTCTCACGGGATGTGTGGAAAGCGATCAAGAGTTTCCAGGAGCATTTCTGGTTATCAACGCTCTTACTCTCCCTTTCGTAAATTTTGTCGATTATTCAACTATCAATATAACTTCAGGAATAAAAGATATAGCAGATGAGGACACTCATAAATTATTGAAATTCAGCTCTTAATTGATAGTTAAAGATTTGGTAATATGTATTCATTGGTTATTTGTGTGATATTTTGAGACATAAATATCTAGATTTGAAAAATAATGAACAAAATTGCCAGAAAACGAAGGAGTGAGCAAGAATGGAGAAAATAATGAAATTAATTCATCAATATTAGTTTTTGGAATCAATACATAAAAGCAACTGAGTTAAGCTTAGTTTTGCATGCAATAACTATGGATAGTTAAAGCTAACTGAAGTTAAGTGTGCTTTATGTTCTACTAATGTGCACATGCACCAGATGCAAGTACTAGAGTTGACTAACTAAGCCAAGTTCACATCGCATGTAAGCACTCGAGTTAACTAGATAAAAACACGTGAACATCACATGCAATATCTAGAGTTGAACTAAAGCTAATTAAGGCTAACTATGTGCATGTAAATCACTCAAGTTAACTAGCTAAAGACAAGTGCACATTGCATGCAATCTCTAGAGTTGAACTAGAGCTAATCTAGGTGCATGTACACCAACACACCCCCCCTTAAACATAATTTAGGTGAGTGTGATGCAAAATGAATGAGTCTCGGCAACACGACCATTTTAGGTACCCATATACAATGCATGAAAAGGAGGAAAGAGGGAAAACCCAGTGGGAAGAAAACCCCCCCTCACAATATAATGCAAAAGTAGAGAAAAGACAACTGCTAGGCGGTCGTGTACTTCACCCCAAGATGATCTCGCAGGAATCAAAACTTCTACTCAGTGAAAGTCTTGGTGAAGATAGCAGCAGTCTACTCAGAACTAGGACAGTACTGAAGATCAATGATCCCATCATGAATGAGTTCTCTAATGAAGTGCATGAGGATCTCGATGTGTTTTTTCCGCTGCCGCTGCACTGGATCTCTGCAAAACTTTAATGTACTTTGACTATCGCACCAAATGACAGTTGGACAATGGACACTAATCCCAAGCTCAGATAGGAAATGTTGTAGCCAAATGGCCTGAATAGTGGCATTGACTACTCCTCTATACTTGGCCTCTGCTGATGATAAAGCAATGGAAGCCTGCTTCTTGCTTGACCAAAAAATTGGGTCGCATCCCAATGTAAGTACATAACCAGAGGTGGACTTGCAATCAATGTTGTCGCCAACCCAATCTGAATCTTTGAACCCAATGAGATTCAAAGAAAAATTGGCTGCATAATGAATCCCATAGGTGATTGTCCCCTGAACATATCGAAGGATGCACTTTGCAGCTTTCCAATGTAACTCATGTGGCTTTTGCATGTATTGGTAAACTGCTCCTATGGAATATGAGATATTAGGACGACAACGAGTGAGATAAAGAAGACTTCCCACAAGCTGATGGTACAATGTGAAATCAACCAATGGTGTGTCTTTTCCATTCTCAAGATTTATCCCTTGAAGAAAGGTGTGGCTATGGTCTTGCAATCAATCATGTGAAATCCCGCCAAAAGATCTCTAGCATACTTTGGTTGAGAAATGGAAATCCCAAAATCACTCTGATTGATCTCTAGTCCAAGGAAGAAATTTAACAAGCCCATGTCTACCATAGAAAATTGCTTATGCAATGTAGTTTTAATCTCAGTAATGACAGAAGCTGAACTACCTGTTATCAAAAGATCCTCTACATAGAGTACTATGATAAACAAGGAGTCAATTTTATTCAAAAAATAAACATGGGAATCATATTTGTAGCGTACCAAATTTTGAGATAACAAATAAGAATCCATCTATGCATACCATGCTCTAGGTGTCTGCTTGATGCCATAGGGAGACTTCTTTAGTTTGAATACTAGAGATGAATTGTGCATGTATCCCTGTGGCTACTCCATGTAGATTTCCTCCTCGAGATCACCGCGAAGAAAGACATTTTTCGCATCCATATGATGCACCTCCCATCCTCTTGCTGCTGCAATGGAGAAAGCTAGCCGAATGGAATCCATTTTTTTCACTGGAGCAAAAGTCTCATCATAGTCAACATCATGTACCTGCTGAAAAACTTTTTCTACTAATCATGCCTTATATCAAATAACTTGGCCATTTGCTGCTTTCTTGGTCCGGTAAACCCGCTTGCACCTCAAAAGTTTAATATTGGAAGGTAGTGGAACCAAATCCAAAGTCTGGTTCTCAATGAGAGAGTTATATTCCTCATCCATTATTTCTTCCCATTCACGATGCCCATTTGCTTCTGTATAAGTCTATGGATCAGATGCATGCATCATATAAGCATGCATGGCTCCATAGCTAAGAGTTCTTGCGGATCTTCTTTAAACTGAGGTATAGAGGTAGGACCATCAAGGAGATCACTCATGCTACGCCATTTTTGTGTTGAAGGTGGTCGAGAATCTTTCGAACTACATGCAAAAGTATGATCTCGATGTTCAACAACTGGTGGTCCAACAGGTGTCATAGGCAAAGGCTCATCTTCATCAGAATTCAAATATGAAGTTTCATCTGCATACTCACCAATGAGTGGTGATGGAAACTTGGTAATAAGTTCATCTGCTGGTGCATGAAAAATATCTTTGTCAAACTTTACACTCCTTTCAATAAAGATCTCTTCAATGTTGAAATCAAGCAATATGTACCCTTTGACTTTGTTAGAATATCCAACAAACATCCATGCTTTACATTGAGGCTCCAAATACTTTCTCTTCTATGTAGGAATGCGGGCCCATGCTCGAGATCCGAAAATGTGGAAATGACTGACTTCAGGTTGCATGCCAGTCCAAGCCTCAAAAGGTGTTTTTCCAGTGACATATTTATGAGGAGATCTGTTCTAGATGTATGAGGTACAATTGATAGCTTCAACCCACAATTTTGATGAAAGAGATCTTCCATGCAACATGTAATTGGCCATCTCTTTTAAAGATCGATTCTTCCTTTCAGCCACCCCATTTTGTTGTGGGGTGTAAGAAATTGTATGTTGTAACTATATGCCTGCTTCATTACAAATTCTTTTGATATATTTGTTGACATATTCCGTCCCATTATCAATGCAGAGTATCTTGATGCATTTTCTAGACTGATTTTCCACATGCGCTTTGAAAATCTTTAGATGTTGAAAAACTTCAGACTTGAGTTTCGAGAAGTAAATGCAAATGAATCTCGTGTAATCATCTATAAATGACAACACATACCTTGCTTTTCTCATTGAAAGCACTGGAAATGGACCCATGAGATCACTATGTACAAGTTCCAAAGGTGAAGAGGCTCTCCATGCATGCCCCTTCTCGAACTTGTTATGTGGATTCTTTCCAAGAGCACATCCATTACAAACACCATTTGAAAATTCAATGGTCAGCAATCCTTTGACCATCGCTTGCTTGCTAAGCTACTGCATATATTTGAAATTCAAGTGCCCAAATCTCTCGTGCCAAATCCTACTTTCTTCATTTGCATGCGTAAGTAGAAAAATAGAATCTAATTGAGGAAAAAAATCAGAAAATGTATATAGATGAGATTGATCATTTACCTTGCCAGATGCAATCTTCACGTTGGTTTTCATGTCATAAACACTCACGGAATCTGGGGTAAATTCCACTTTCCTTCTGCTACCTGTGTGTGTCATCTGATACACTGAGAGAAGATTCACATAAGCCTTGGAATATGCAAGACATTCTCAAAACTTCCATCTTTGAATTGCACTCTTCCTTGTCCAGTTGTTGCAACTACATAATTGTCCCCCATGAGAATAGGAGGTCCTAAGTATGTGTGTAGAGAATAAAAGGATTCCTTTGAAGAATCCATATGATGTGAAGCCCCTGAATCGATGATCCATTCTTGCGGTGTAGAATGAAAAGCAATCAAAACATGCCCATTACCTCTTGGTTCCAATGCTTTTTCTCCAAACTTCTTCTTGGCATTCTCAAGAATGTGGTCTCCAAGATTGTGTTGCTGGAGTATCTGCGCCATAAGATCTATAGTCTTCTTCATGCATGCAGATTCAGGGTGAAAACCACGGTGGCAATAATTGCACATTGATTCCCCTTTCATTCCTTTCCTTTCCTTTGAGCCGGATGATCCATCAGGGGGTTCTGGATTTCCTCCCTTTCTTAGATCACGATCCTTCTTCCCTTTTCCTTTTTGATGGTCTTTGGAATTTGCCTTTTCTTTTTCATGCACAGTAAGTGCATGCGCTTTGGAATTTTTAAGTGTGCCCATTTTGATGAGCTTATTTTTCTCATGCATCAAAGACTGAATAAAAGAATTTAGTGAGGGCATCTTCCAAGCCGCACTGGTTGCAAATCATACTGTGTGGAATGTAGAGATGAATACTACATACTATGGACCAAATTTTGATAAAATGGAATGAATCAACTGACTTTCTTGCTTGGATTTTTCGATCCCGCATCCTTTCAGCTGAAGAAACAAGGCTTTATACATTGTGATTAAATCTTGAATGTTCTCAAAATTTCTTGGATCTAATGAGTTTAACTCATTTTCGAGAATGTGACCCTACATTTCATCATGTTTTCCAAACAGTCCTTCCAAACTTTTCCATACTTCATTTGTAGTTGAACATGATTCAACTTGAAATAGGAGTTCTGGAGAGATAAATAAACATAGGATGTCGAAGGCCTCGTCCATGCGATTGAAATATCTTGTTTTCTCCACTGTCGATGTTGGTTCAACTTTTATTTCCATGGTTACTCGAAATAAGCCCTTCTGAGATGAAGTAGAATCTTTTGCTTCCATTCGAAGTAATTATATGGAGTAAGAATTGCCGATTGTGGAAACTCCAATTTAAACTCCATTCTTTGTTGTTGCTTCAATATTCTAAACCTGGAAATAAAAATTGATTGTGCACTAATTACAATTCCTTGTGCTATGATACCATGTGAGATTTTGAGACACAAAGATCTAAATTTGCAAAACTAGAATGGAGAAAAAACTAGAAATGGGTGAGCAAGAATGGAGAAAAGAATGAAATTAATTCATCAATATTAGTTTTTGTCCAATCAATACATAAAAGCAACTAAGTTAAGCTTAGTTGTACATGAAATAACTGTGGATAGTTAAAGCTAACTGAAGCTAAGTGTGCTTTATGTTCAGCTAATGTGCACATGCACCACATGCAAGCACTAGAATTAACTAACAAAGCCAAGTGCACATCGCATGTAAGAACTCGAGTTAACTAGCTAAAAAAAAGTGCACATCACATGCAATATCTAGAGTTGAACTAAAGCTAATTAAGCCTAACTATGTACATGTAAAGCACTCAAGTTAACTAGCTAAAGACAAGTGCACATTGCATGCAATTTCTAGAGTTGAACTAAAGCTAATCTAGATGCATGTACACCAACAATTTGCTTATGAGATTGGCAACTTATGGCTTTAGAAGTGTTTGGGCCGACCTTGGAGGAGAGAAATTAAGTACATTATCACATATGTTTTCTGAGATATGTCATTTTTTACATGTGTGATGTGTTAGCTATTTCTGTCACGGCATGGTTCGACGTGTTCAGTGCTATCGTATTCATAGCCATTATATTGTTGGTTCTTTTCTCTGTCTCTCCACTGTCGTAGCTGGAAAAACCATCCATATTATGATGAATGAAAAGTACTCTTCATTGCTTGAACCTTGTTTTAATTCACCTTGAGGTTGTGGAAGCGTTGGGGATGTTGTGACGAACCTTGTTCTAATTCACCTTGAGGTTGTGAAAGCGTCGGGGATGTTGTGACGAGGTCAGTTTAAACTTCATTCGCAGGCTTGTTGGTCACAGTTTGTATTGCAGTCTTCGGCGTTAAATGAGGATCTGTTTACATTGATGATTATGAGACACTCTGTCGACTCAATAAAGCAACCCTTGTGCTTCAGTTCATTTTCGTCTTGATAGGATGGATTTTGGTCTCAATCAGATGGTTAAGAGCCGTAAAATATTTTCCTATAGATGGATGGAGTTTATTTCATGTCGAGGACTTTACGACAAGGTGTATTATTGATTTGAAATATGGACAGTTTAAGGGACCGTTGTTTCGGGCGACAAGATATCGTAACAGAACAATCCTAGAAAATAACATTATGGATTTAATGATAATCATAGAATTTTGGCTGCATTCTTTTTTATCGTCCATAGGCTCCTCCGTGCAGAACATCATAGTCTTTTACAGCAAAGCTTCTTGCTTCTTCTCTTGGATTATGTTATGGCCTTTACTAATGATCCACAAAAATATTATGTTGTTTTGTGATTCGAGCAATCAAGAGTCAGAATTTTCTAGGTACAGAGATCTTTTGGAGAAGATAAGAATGCCAGGATAAATGGCAGAGAACATGTGGACAATCAATGAATCAGCCTTTGAGCCAACAAAGAAACATATGGAACAAGGCAGGGGTAGTACTGCAGCAATGACTGAAATGACAAGGCGTCGAACAGAACCGGCAGATGGAGGTGAAGAAACACAACTGGAAGAGGAAAAGTATTTCGATACGTTGGAAAAAAGTCGTGGAAAACGGAAGCAGTGTCATTGATCCATTTGATGTTGTCCCTTTACGATGACACTAACTTTGAAATTGTCGATGAAGCTATGAAAGATTGGTGTGGAGCATGGCCTCTCATGGATTTTGTTGAAACTTCAGATACGGAAATCAATTAATTACTTAGTCTCCCAGCCAACAAGGACTTCCAAACTCTCGAGAACATTTGTAGAAAGATAAATTCTGCTAAATCGGAAACGGTGCAGAATGCTATGAGGGATCGAATGCAAAAGGATATAGAATCCTGAATTTCCAAATGAGAATGCCACGAAAGGGTGAATAATACGCAGGACTCCATGTACTTGATAATGGCCGCTGCAAACTTCAGCTTGAACAAAATATCACAAAGGATCGGTTATGGTTCAACTAATGAAATTAATAACCAAGGTCCATATTGGAAAATGTCAATGTTGATTGCTGGGTAGTGGCACGAAAAAAAAGGAAATAATAGAAAAGTGTAATAAATGGCCAAGTGGACGGCAAATAACCAGAGATATATCATGCAACTTTTGTATCAGGGAAAGCCAAGTCCGGTACAATTTAGTCAATACCATATTTTAAATATTACAATAATAAAAGCATAAACTTAAATTTTTTAAATTAATTTAAAATCTTAATTTCGAAGTTATAAATTTAGGAAAAGATATATTTAAAAAAATTAACTAATTTAATCCTTAATTCTTAGTGTTAAACCAAATATTAAAACCACATATAAAATATGCTAGCTGAATATAAAAAAAATGAATTTCTAAGGCACTAGCGCATTCCTAAACTCATCTCACTCAATCAAAAATGAAAAATTAATCCGAAGTAATGTGAAATATGAAAAATTAATCCTCAACTAATTTAGATAATCAAATGGGAAAGATTTTTGTATCAACGAGGTAAATGTATAACTATGTGATTTTATTTATTATGTAAACTATTCAAGACAACAATGTCGTGTTTTCTATTGGGGAAGTGTTGGACAAATCACCACACTTTTATGGAATCTGTAATTTCCACCTTGAGGATCCTAGTTATCGGTTTGGAAAGTTTACCAATACTTGTGGGTTTTGGTATAATCACCGCACTTCTATGGAATTTATAATTTCCACCCTGGGGGTCTTAGTTACTGGTTTAGAAAGTTTAACAACACCTACAGGTTTTGGTGTAACGACAAACCTCTTTATGGTATTAGATCCTGGACCCAGGCTCAATTCCCCCGAGTTGCATTTGAGGGGGGATGTTGTAGGAATCACCACACCTTTATGGAATTTGTAATTTCCACCCTGGGGATCCTAGTTACCTGTTTGGAAAGTTTACCAACACCTGGGGGTTTTGGTGTAACAAAAAACCTCTTCATGGTATCTCAGCTTGGACCCAGGTTCAATTCTCCCGAGCTGCATTTGACGGGGGATGTTGGAGGAATCCCCGCAACTCTATAGAATATGTAATTTCCACCTTGGGGTCCTAGTTACCGGTTTGGAAAGTTTACCAAAACCTGTAGGTTTTGGTGTAACGGAAAACCTCTTCACCTCTATGGAATCTGTAATTTTCACCCCTCTTCACCTCTATGGAATCTATAATTTCCACCCCGGGGATTCTACTTACTGGTTTGGAAATTTTGCCAAAACCTGTAGGTTTTTGTGTAACAGGAAACCTCTTCACCTCTATGGAATCTGTAATTTCCACCCCTCTTCACCTCTATGGAATTCGTAATTTCCACCCTAGGGATCTTATTTACTTGTTCGAAAAGTTTACCAAAACCTACAGGTTTTGGCATAACAAAAAACATCTTCACCTCTATGGAATCTTTAATTTCCACCTGTCTTCACCTTTATGGAATCAGTAATTTCCACCCTTGGGATCTTAGTTACTTGTTTGGAATGTTTACCAAAACCTGCAGGTTTTTGTGTAACAAAAAAGCTCTTCACCTTTGTGGAATCTATAATTTCCACCCCTCTTATCCTCTATGGAATATGTAATCTCCACCTTGTGGATCCTACTTACTGGTTTGGAAATTATAGATTCCAAAAAGGCGCGATGATTCCTCCAATACGAAGTAAATGATCCCAGTTATGGAGAAATTTTTGACACCTTTCTCGATACATTTAGCTTACCAAGTGAAGCTGCGACAGAAAGTGGGGGAGATAATAACTGTTCGCTAAACTAAAGTTAAAAGTCCCATGTGGATTATGTTCTCTATGAGGCCAATTACAAAAAGGTGGAGTCTCAACCATGAGAAGCTCATAGAAACTAAGATGTTGGTAAAGTCAATTTGAAATTGGATTTTAACTTTTTGAATTATAAAGATACACATGCATTGATACTTTTAGACAATTAATTTAACTCACTAATTTCCAACTCTGTTTTGAATTTAGATATCTATAATCTAAAACAATATTATAAATTTATTGGTTTTAAATATTATTCTAGATTTATTAGTTTTAAATCATGAATTTATTGTTTGCATTTTTCTTTAAAAAGTATTATTTTATAATTTTTGTTTATTAATTTTTTAATTAAATTAAAAAAACATTCAAATATATTTTACATTTATTCATAAATATGCCATGTTACATTTATAGTCATATTTTGATTTCAAATTAGCATTTAAAATATACATTATTATTCTTCATGTCAAATTTATGTCGAAGAACTTGTGCCCTCGCATTTTCAACAATTCTATCATCAATTATACATAACAAGATTCACATTAACCACATCAAAGTTTATTCATTTTTTGACCATTTTTTATGAATTCATTGATATTGGTTGAACATAATATTTTTCAAAAGGAGAATCCTTATATCTTGAATATCCAAGTCTACATGAAATAAATACTCATAATTTGATGTTAGTACATTGTTTGAGATGTTGAACAAACATAAATATGTGGACTCATCATTATAATTATAAGAAATGTTGAATTTTAATTTCTAGCCAATGTAACGGTTTGAGCTATTAACATGAAGCTAACATTTAAGTAATTAAAATGGTTAAAAATGGATACTTAATTATACTAACGGTTAAAAAACCAATGCTAATATTTTTTGGGTTAAATAAAAAATGAAGTTACAAAATGACTTTCAATATGATCAAATGAAATTTCAATATCTATTTCACATTATTTCTTTTAGTGTCTTTCTTTAGATTTTTCATGCACCTCAACATTGTTCAAAAACATAATTTATATAAAATAAAATACAATATTGATATTTTTTTCGATGCCAAAATGCAAAATATAGTTAAAATCATTTTTACTTGAAATTTAAATTTAATGGGGAACTCATCTATTGCAACAGGATTCAACAAGCTCATGGATATTAAACTTTCTTCACTATTATCATAATCACATTCTTTGTTATCAATGTTGGCAACATTAAACAATAACAAGATAGAGTCAATTCCATCATAGATCTAGAAATTCCACTAAGAATCTAACAAAAATTTAATATGGAACTCATCTATTGCAATGAGATTCAAAAAGCTCATGGATATTAAACTTTCGTCACTATTTTCATAAGCCCAAGGTTTGTTATCAATGTTGGCAACATAGAAAAATAACCAGATAGAGTCAATTCCATCAAATATCTAGAAATTCCACTAAGGATCTAATACAAATTAGAGAATATATGTGTGTGTGTGTCTGTGTGTGTATTAAGTTAATGTTTTTCTTTTGTCAAGTTTCCTGTGATCTTTCAAGCTTGACTTGTGGCTTGAGGAGACACGACCCAGGGGCATCTAAGCCATCAAAGTCACCCATGGATTTTTTAGCATGTATTCTCCCCCTAGCACATGACACAACCACTCCCCATGAGATTTGATCCTGGATCATCTTGGTGATGAGGCCTATTCTCAACTAATCGTGCTAATAAGACTTGACTTAAGTTAATGTTTCTTATTATGCAAACATATCACTGTTTCTTTAGAAAAATGATATTTTGTTTAAAAATTCAATGTTCTTCGAAAATTCGTTCAGACTTAAATATAAATCTAGTTTTATATTACTACATAGATCATATTAATGTAAACTACAATCTCCTTCCACAAAAAGTTACTTGATTTCGATAAAAAATAATTAGCAACTCAAAATAATTTCACGAAAGTTATTACTTAAGATTTATAGAGGTAAAAGTAGCCCCTAAGGTTAAGATCAGGATTTTTCCTCAAAATTTGTTTAACTAAAAGAATCATTATATTTTTCCCTTTAACTCTTCTCCCCGCTGCATTTAATGAATTCAGTACATTTTCATTTTCTCCTTATGACAAATGTAATGAAGCCAAAAATGATTTTTTTCAACTTTCTCACTCCCCATATGACATCAAAAAAATATTTAGTGTCTAATCTTTTCCTAAATGTTCTACTCAAGTGTTACTCAAGTGTATCGAAGATCTTCTATTCCACCACTCACTCAGAAAAATATAGAATATGCCCTTATTTATGTGATTCATTTGATTTTATTCTCGTTTATTGATTTTAATCTAGAACCACTCCTCTTTCCCATATTTGGCGCAAACTTCTTGGACGTGTTTTACTATCATCACAACTACATCTATCTTACATTTTATTTATAAGTAAATTAAATTTTATAAACTAATAAATAAATTACATATGGAAAACCAAATTCTAATGCGAGTATATCTTATAAACAATTCAAGATGACGAATTACTGAATAATTTATATGGTATGTGGAAGGTGAAGAAAATAAAAATGTATATTAATCGCAACACAAATCAACAGTATAAGCAACAAAATTAGTGTAAACACTTTCAAAAGATAAAATCTAATAGTCAAAGTTAACATCTAACCTTTCCCATACCAAAGAGATAAAACTCTTTCTTCGTTAAAAATAGAAATGGGATTCAAGGCACTTTTTTAGTTGAGTTAGCGATGCATATTGGTTTTCATTCACTCACATCTTTTAAGAAAAACATCCATATTAAATTATCCTTATACATTGTCTTTTTACTATATATATATATATCTAGATAATCATCTCGTTTTGTTGATAACTTTAAGAGGCATGGTAATATTCAATGCCATCTAGTTATTTTATGCTCCATGGAGTATAGAGTTATAACCATCTATCTTACTTTTGATTCTTCCATTCTCCACCTCCGGTTTTCAATTTTGTTGGTCTTATAAAATAATCGATAATATAGAAGTATTATCGTGATTGATTTTTTTTCTTTCTATTTTCTATTGATTAATTGAGTTTGTGAATATGTGAAATTATGATCTTGGTTTTCATGAAGTTAGCTATAAAACAGGTTTTCTCCATAAATAATTGAATGTTAAATCTTTAATTTTTAATCATTGTATTGTTTATTTGAAGTAAAATGTTGTGCATTTTCTTTTAAGTTATGAGTTAAATGAATCGAAAGATTCGTGTTTGGTTTGTGAAGAGATTATGAACATTGAAAATGGTTGGAACTATCATTTACTCTTTGCTTTTTTTGTTCGGATTACATTTTTGGCTCCTCAAATCTTTTATCATAGTCACCATTATATTAACTTCAAAATGGATCATGATTAATATATATTTTTCGGGCATCGAAGTAACCTCTGCTAACTCTCAACTCACTTCTAGGCTTCTGGGATTCCAGGCACTGTTCTTGCTACACTGACTCGAGACTATCCTATAACACTTATAAATAAAATTCCAAGCATTTGGGCTTCCAGGCATCCAGGCACTACAACTATGAGTTTGGTTGTCCTAAATTTTATCAACAATATGTTGCAATCCAGATGGCCATTTTTGGATTTCCACATACTATTGGAAATAATTTTCAGAAACACTCCAACTATGCCATATAAAAGATCATCTAAGCTAAACTCCTAATGCATTAATGCCTCAAAAACCTGGGTCTCCCTAACTATCATATTCATATCTTTATGGCTTCTCTTCTAACCCTGATACGATCACTATTCTATATAAGAGATTGTAGCAACCATAGGACTCCGCCTGAGTGCCTCCCAATACTGGGACTCTCAATCCATCATATTCATAGTATTATAGCTTCTTCAACAATCTTGCTACTATGATGGTTCTCTACCAGATACTACAACAACCATGAGACTCCTCTTGAGCTTCACACACCAAGCATATTAATGCTAGCCCAGTGGACATCAATGCTAGCACATATGTTTCCACCATCATCCATGCTAGTCTTGTTGACATCAATTCCAACTCACTCATTGCCAATAGCCATCCAGGCAATGCCCATTGTCTAACAATATATCCATTGAACCAAAGAAAATTATTTATGGTACTCTTCTATACTGATTTACAATCTTCTCTTAAGATTTGTGTTTGTAGTATGAGCTTGGGGTTTTGTTACAAGAAAAGGTTGGAATCCATTGTGAATGTTATGAGACTATGGTTCTTTGAGCTCTATTATGGTATCTACATTAATACTATTCTCTTTTAGACCTGGCGTTGATGGCATGACAATATTTTACATAAGCATTATGAAATTGTTATTGGAATTGACATAAATGTTATTCTATTTTACAATTGACATTTTTGGCATGAGAATATGTTACTTGCAACATGCTAGAATGAACCATTTTCATTTAAATAATTTGAACTTAATGCATCTATCCTTCCCATGTAGTATTATAAATTAGTAAGGTAGTCGAGAGTGAAAAAGGTGGGAGATCATAATTCCTACTATGACCACTTGAAACTCTAGTAATATTTAGGCATCCATATGTTTCTTCTTAGAAACACCATTTATTTGAACAATATTAGTTTTCATGCACTGTTCTATTTTCATCTCCTTGTGACCATCTATATATTTCTTGTGAGAGGGAAAACTTTGGCCCCACCCATCTATAGCCATTTAACTATTAGATAATTTGATCAATTAGTATATTTAACAGACAAGAAAGTTGGTAAATGTTAGCATATTAGAATTTGGAAGTGCCCATCACACATCAATTTCGTTGTTTTGGCTTCATGATAAGTTGTATTTAACCATATTTCTTATAATTGATGCTACACTATTAATTTTGCATTAGTATATTTCCTATTATCTTTGACAAACTTCATATTTTCCATGGAATTCTTTGACCCATTATCATAACAAATAAATTATACTTTCCTTTTACAACATATCCATGATCTATTATCTTCTGCGTCTCAGTCTCCTTCCCCTTCTTCAGGGGTATGCTAGTTTTATTCATAATTATCGTTGTTGCATCTTAGCCTCTCTTCTATGTAAGAGACCCAAAAGCACTAATTTCATCTCAGCCTTATTTTTATGTCGGAGATCCACAAGCATGATTGTTTCATCTTAGCCTCTCCTATATATTGGAAAGGCTAATTTGAAGCCTCTTTTCTATGCCCCACAGGGATGTTTGGTTTCTTTTGCAATTCCATCTATAAAATTCATTTGCATCAGTCGAGGGGTTTAATATTTGAGGCATTATGATAACTTTTTTAATCTTCTCGGAGCATATTGAAGTTTAAAGTTAGGGCTGCATTTTGAAAGATTCTAAAATTTTGGGTTTTGAAATGAAATCGTAAGTTTTATTCTGATAAATGAAGAAGAATAAATGACTTGTATTAAATCAATATAGAATCATCTTAACAATGGATCTAGCAAGCATTGAGAGAGATCAAATTTTGTGGTCTTTGTGGATTATTTCCATTGTTTTGCATGATTTTTGTTATTTTCTTTACTATCTTTTATATATTATTATTATTATTGTTATGATTTTATTATTTTTATATTTTAATTTTTAAGTTCATTTCCTTATTATTTTACTATTAATTTTATTAGGGATTTTAATTCTTGGATTATTAATTATTTATTAAAATTGGAAACCTACCTTTTGGTCTTTATAGTTATGTTTATGGGTTATTTCAAATGTTTGACTTTGTTTTTGTTATAGTTTTACTATTATTATTGTTATTATTTTAGTATTTTTATGATTAATTTTTTAATTTTCTCTAATTATTTTAATTTTTTTTTTCTATTTATATTATAAATGTTTAATAATAATTTAGTCTCTTAACGTTTAATTTCATTAATAACTAGTTATGTTTTTTTGTATTGATTGTTGCATCTCTGCAATATATATATTGTTGTTTAGGATCAACACTATCATCAATTCTGATGATGAATTACACTGAGTAGTTCGAAACCCTTTGGCGTGGGCTGGGAAATGTTTGCTAAAAAATATGGAAGTTGTCTAACGACACGAAGTGGTCAAAATCTGGGCCAAAAAAAATAATAAATTTTACAGTAATAGTGTTTGAATCATGATTTTGATGGTGGAAATGGATTCAACACTATCAAAAACTCTTAGGAGGCGCAAAATATCAAAGTTTGATATTTATAACGTGAATTTACAAAAATCCCTGCCAAATTTTCTTAAAATCTTACAAAAAAATTTCCATAATTTTCAAAACGTATAGAGCAAAAAAAATATTATCTATGTTATTGGTGACGAATACACATGTACTAAATCTTTACGCATCGCTATTTTCTACGTTTCGTGATTTGAAGTTCGTTGGACAAGACACATTCTCTAAATGCTTACGCATCGCTATTTTCCACGGGTCGTGACCTAAAGTTAATTGGACGAGACACGTTTCTTATCTTGCTTTCTCGAGGGAATCTCCCGGAATACTATCGCCCATTTTCCATTCTTTTCATATTTGTCGAAATAAAAGTGGTGCAGCCCTATCTTGAAGCTAAAACGGATATTGGTGGTCTGCACCCCTAACCTAAGTTAAAGTGAAGCATGATTGCATTAATTTCAATCTATATAATTTTATAACTTTATTTTAAAGTAAAAAAAAAGTTATAGCGCTGACAAATTTTGGAAATTTGTGTATTTTTATACCGTTTTTATAATTTTCTTTAATAAAAAAATTAATTTAATTTATATTTTTAATTTTGATTTACTCAACAAAATTTCTTATGATTATGATTTTGTTTCTTTGAAGATCATCTATAACATTTTTTATTTCAGTTGTTTCTCTAATGGTTAAGAGCATTTGTTATTTCTTAAGAGGTCACAGGCTCAAAACCAGAGGGATAGAATATGTATGCCTTGGTAGACTTATGGGTCCCTTGTCTCACAAACAAGAGAGTCTCATACACCAATTTGATATATGTCTTCCTTGTAACCTTAAAATTCAATAATAATAATAATAATAATATATGTTAGATCTAATACTTTTGTGATCCATAATTTAGATAAATGTATTTGGGATTAATCACATTATTAAGATTTAATCTTTCCAGCCAAATCTTAATAATATGATTAATCTAAAAGACATTTATCTAATAATAATAGTTATGTTATCACTAAACAACACTAAAAATACTATTTGTTATTTTTAAAAGTTATATATATATATATATATATATATATATATATATATATAATTACTCATAAATAAAAACATTTAATTTAAAAAAAACATGATTTAGAAAATAAATATGATTTAATAGTTAATCAATATAGTATTAATTTTAATTATAAGTACACCATCATATGATATTATCTCATTAAATTATCTTTCATTTAGATATATTTATTATTTATATTAACTTTTCAAGTTTTATATTAAATTTCAATATATAATATTTATTTATATTTCATACTTTCATAAATAAATTTAGTTAATTTTACTATATAATATAACATTTAATATAAATAAAATTGAAACATATTTTATATAAATTCTATATATCTTTCATAAGACACCAGAGCAATAAGTAAATTATTCCATATCTTTCAAAAGAGATAAGTGTAATAAGTAAATTATTCCATTATATGTAGGAAACAATGAAACAATATATATATATATATATATATATATATATATATATATATATATATATATATATATATATATATATATTCTATGCAATTGGAGGTATAGCCTTTTTAATATGATATTTTGTATTATATGTTTTATATTGTTTTATAAAATATAGATTTGGTTTTAAACTTTAACAAAACTTTTGTTAGGTTTAGATATTTTTGTTCAAGGATGAATTTTTCAAAAAATCTCTATCATATTTAATTAAATATTTTAAAAAAAAAATTACTGTTTCATATTATAGATAATAAAATCAATTTATTAGATTATAAATCTTTCGGGAAATCACATTAGAATTTTAGGAACATTAAAATCAATTTGTATATTATTATTGTTTATAATGATGGTATTTTTTAGTTTCATTTCAATTATTTATTATTTAATAAATATATAGTTAAAAATAATATCAATAAAAAAATTCATGTCAAAAATAATAATATATATATATTAAAAAAAAATATTAAATTTTATTATTATAAATTATTTTTAATTTTCAACATATAGTTTTAGAGCTATAAAGTATTGGAAAAGAAATTCAACCTTCTTATTCATAGATAAATCTCAATGAATCTGTAGTGACTCTTATATATATATTCAATTTTTTTATATGATATATATTTAAATAATTTTAAGCAATATATGATATATACAAAAATGACTTAAAAAATTTTACATTTTTAATATATTTTTAAGTGTATGTTAATATTAGTTAAATTTGGGTATTAAAATATTTTATTGATAGCTCACATTTATTTTTTTTATTATTTTGAAAATTTTAAAATGTCACATATTACTTTTATATTAAAAATTGAATGAATTACTCATCTCTCTCTTATTATTAATCTTTGTTAGACCCTATAAAAGAAGAACTCTCACAATCATTATGTTTGTTGACCACTAATATAATATTGACCAATACAACTTATAATACTTAACTTTGAAAAATAATATTTATTTTTTCAATATTATTAAAAACTAATTTTCAAACATTTGAATGGACTATGCAATATTTATGCATTATTTTTAGATACTTATTTAGTGTTTTTACCAAATTAAGTTGTAATATCAACAAATCTAAATATTTTATTTATAACTAATATTAAATGAAGTATTTTTACCACATTGAAAGTAATATCAAAAACAACTGTACCATACTAAAATTGAAATTACATTGTTTTTAATTTAGAAAATATTTTATTTTTATTTTAAAAAATATGTATAAACTTTAAATATAACTAAAATACACCTTTCAACACAATTATTATAAATATTATAAATTTCTATACCCTACTTCATCAAAAACTATAATTATTATTTTATAATCAAAAAATAATAACTCTTAAATTACTCATTTCAATTTTATATTAATATTATCTAAAACTTACATATTAATTAAATTTATAACTAGCAATTGCCCCAGAAGGTGCAAAGAGAGGCTGATAGGAGTATTGTTTTTGAATTATTTATTTGAATTAATTGTAGTTTTTGAAAATAACCAGTCTCTGGAGTTTTGAGAAAACTCTGTGATTGGAACGAACCAATACAGTTTGAGATCCAAAACTGATTTAAGATTTCCGAACAAAATTCAGCAATAAGCAATGAAATTGTCCCTAGCAGTCCTGCAAATGATATGATTTTCATCCCAGAATATTGGTTGAAATCGGGACAAAAGAGGGACAAATTATATAGGGTTCATGTTGAAGTTTCCCTTGATCAGTATCGCAGATATATAACAGTGAAGTTGTGACCAAAGTTTTATTCTCAGCTTGAGTAGTATGTATCCAGAAGGAGCTTCTTGTCATGATAATTTTAGCTGGCATAGGTGGATCATTTCATATTAGCAGAAGAAATCCTGCAGCGTGTTAGTGTTCAAGAAGTAGCAATCAGCTAATACCACTATTCATTTAACAACTTGACAGCTGAATTGACAGCTAAATCAATTTAGCTAAATTATGATAAATGTGCTTACTATAAGGAAAAAAGTTTTTTTCAATTTATAATATAATTTTAAATAACAAAAACAAAAAAATTATAGTAATAATGGCCTCATTACGGGGAAAAATTAAAAAGCAGCAGAAAACCATGGAGAAATAATCAAGAAAACACAATGTGGGGCAGTTGAAAAGGGACTTGCTGCTGCAAGCTTCTATTTCTCTCAAACAAAGAAGGTTTTCCATCATGCAATTGTTGAAAATAAAAAAGAAACAAAGGGAAAATTATGATGACCAAGGAGAGATACACAGGTGCTTGAAGCAAGTTATGCCATCATCATGCATACAATTGTTGAAACTGAAAAAGAAACAAAGGGAAAATTATGATGACCAATACACAGATGCTTGAAGTAAGTTATGAAACTCTTGTTTTTGTCTATCAGTTGTTCTGCCATCATTTTGGATTGGTGTTTGTATGATTTGGATTGAAATCCTACAGAACAGTGCCCATATTTGTAAACATACGGTGCTCCATCTTCATACAATCTGTTGAATTGCTCCAGGGCCTGTCCCTCACAGGACGAAGAGGCACCCCCCTGCATGCAAAACATGAGAAAACAAAAAAAACAAAAATACCCACATCAGAAAACAAATACCCAAATTAGAAAACAGAAGCAGAAACCCAAAGACAGGCCAATCTCAATACAAAAAATTCTATTAAAAGGAAAACATACATACCTGACATGGAAATGATCAGCAATGTCCCTAGAGCCAAGATGGAGGGCAACAGCATCACAGAAGGCCCTGTAGAGATGTTGCATTGTAGAGAAAACCTTCCCTTTCACTGTTATGGTTGCTCATTCACTATTTTAGAGCCAAACCATGAGTCTGTCAAGCTAATCATAGAACCCACTTACCATGGTCTGAAAATTTAACATTTAAAATTTAACACCACAACATCATTTTTCTCTTTGATTCAGTTTCACTCGCTATAATTTCTATCCCATTTTGGACAACACAAGCACACTTTACTATCTAGAATGAGCACAGGGGTGCTCACTGTTTCGACAGATTAGTTGATTTCTACCAGCTAGAAATTTTGCTACTATTTGCCTTCAGTAAATTGTTGGATTCCTGAATATATCATTCACCAGGTCAGTTCACCCTGATATTCTTGCAGCTCAAATACGCCAGTTGACAGCTAGGTGACACTATTGTTATGCATATAGACAATGTTGTTGTATGATAAGATGAAGTTACGTAGATCTAGGCTAGAGAACTCCTTTTAATGTGCGTACATTGATGTAGGAGATGTTTTGCAAGTTACCAAATGGAGAGGATTGGTATATGAATATGTGGTAAGGTTAAAACAAGACAGTGGTTATGAAAGACAGAATTACAGGACTGTAGATTTAACGTAGCTTTTACTTTTTGGTTGTTTCTTTGTACAGAAGCCATTATTTTTTAATTTTCAAGGATGTACTTCCCTTCTTTGTACTTATGCTTATGTGTATCACATGGGAAAAAAGAAATTCCCTGCCATTTTTTTCCTGAAATAGAGGTTAGAAATGTGTTAGAAATAACCCGTTATCACATCTAGCTTTTGTGGAGGGAAAAAAGAAAATTAAATGACACAAAAAATAAGTGAAATCCATTGTACAATCTGGAGAGAATGAAGTAAATAATTCAAATCTATTGTACATTCCAGAGAGAAACAAGGTGCATTCAACAACCTAAGTATAAGACAGATCTGAAATGCTCCATTTTTAGAGCTGAGGTGACATGTAACATCTCTCCACTCAATATAATATTCATATAGAAAACAAAAGCCTAGTATGGATGAGATATGTAACATTCAAACTTATAAATTAAAACATAAGTTAAGTGGATTTATCTCAGGTAAATGGGAAGAATGATTGTTATCCTGTCTACCCAGGTTCAATTCCTGCTAGTGACATGTTTATTGAGTATTTTGTAGTAATGGTTTGAAGCCTAGTTGTTCAATGGGATTGATTCCTAAAGAATACGTTACCCTTGAGTAGAGGTTGAAGGGTGAGGTACTTAGTTATATGGGAAAAAAGTTTAAAACATGAAAAGCCCAAGGGGGTTAGTTTAAACAGTGGCCAATAATGTTGTCGGGTAGTTGGCTAATTCCGTGCCAGCAAGTGCTTGTTTTGAATCCCCCTTGGCGATGTGCACAGTCTAGACCAGTGGGTTGGGATGCCCTTAAAAAATGAAGGGAAGCATCCGTTGGCTTTCCCGACAAGGTTTTCTTGGGAGGAAAAAGAATGCTCAATGCAATAAAGAATATTTAAGAAAAGAATACCAAATATTTACAAAGAGAGATATGTAGATCCATGTTAAGAAACACCTTTTAAGCATTGAGAGGTATCATAGATGAAATCAAGACAAATCACATAAAACATGACAACATTCTCACATGTACAACAAGCAGCACAACCAGCAATGCATATTATCCAGATTGAACAATGAATTGCAAAGTGCTATTGTAGAGCTTCATCATTCCATCAAAACATTAAACTAATTAATTCAGGAAACCTACACTATGTAAAGGATAAGAGAAACCTACTTGGAAAATATGTTTTTCAATATGTGCATTCACGGCACTAAAAGGGTCATCAAAAATATAAATGTCTACCTTGAAAAAACTGAGAGATGAAGCCAGGAAGACTGCCTATATCTCCCTGGAGTGGCCCAAAGATTGCAAGTGCAGAAAGAAATTTCCCTGCTGTCAAAGGCACTCCTATAACCATACAGGTACCAAAAGTTGCAACAGTGACAAATGTTGGTCCAACAGAGAAAACAAATGTTGCGATAGCTGATGCGTAAACATTTTTTTGTAGCCAGCTATATTCTACCTGCGTCAAAATTTCTAGTTTCCAAAGAAATCTTGTCTCCCAAGACTGCAATTTTAAGATCCTCATAATTTTTAAGGTCTCCCTTGTGGCCTTCATCCTTTTGTCTTTTTCTCCCATGACTCTGTTCTGAAATTTTTGTTGCAATTTTGCAACTGGCAACTTTGGCAACATAACCGCTAATGAGGCTACCAACGCTGAAAATATTGCCAAGCCAAACTGCTGATATAGAATAATAAAGGCCAGAACAACTCGAAGAGGCAAAATCCAAAATTGATGCATAACGTAACAGAAAGATGAAACATTTAGAACATCCACACTCATAAGCTGACATTGTAAACCAAGTCAGAGCCTGGACAATATACTCGCCCACATTTGCAAAACCTATGAGACTATTAATTACAAAGACCTAAACCTACCACCTAAAGTAGGATATGAACAAATTATTGATGCCTATAGAAGTAGTATTCTACCTGCCTCAAAATTTCTAGTTTCCGAAGAAATCTTGTCTCCCAAGACTGCAATTTTAAGATCCTCATAATTTTTAAGGTCTCCGTTGTGGCCTTCATCCTTTTGTCTTTTTCTCCCATGACTCTCTTATGAAATTTTTGTTGCAATTTTGCAACTGGCAACTTTGGCAACATAACCGCCAATGAGGCTGCCAACGCTGAAAATACTGCCAAGCCAAACATTTGCATTTCTTAACAACATTCAAAATATTTGGTGTTGTTAGTTGAAGAAACTCTTGAACCAGTCAGCAAAAAAGGTTCCATCAGACGCAACAGGGAGAGGTTTTCTTCATAGTCCTTGTAAATCTCATCCAAAATCCCATGAAGCTCAATTACATCAGCTGCATACTGCTTAATACTGATGTTTGTTCGAACACCTCTTCCGCTCAACTCATTTCCTGTTCAGCAAACTTTAAATTCTTATATTCTCTTAAGACTGAACATGCTTCATGGGTCCATCAGGAACTGATTATCAATTTCTCTATTACAATTCAGTATAAGAATGCCAAGAAAATCACACATAAATAACAGAGATCTCTAAACAGGCATAAAGGAAACTGTATATCTTAGTAACTCTGTACAATACATTTTAAACGCAAATATAAAAACTACCCAATTCTAAATACATAACTGAGGTTGCTGATGAAGTTGGCCCTGAGAAGGTAGCAGGTTTGGGAAACAAGAAATTGTTGTAACCCTAAACCAGTGTAATAACCAATAATATAAGCAAATGCCCAATACATATCTATTCTTAACATTGCAGAAATATTACCAGCTTATTTCTATGAAAATCTATATGATGGAATTCATTGTGCCAGAAACTGTTGTAAATTGTGCAGTCTAAATATTCACAATTTTGTGGGAAGCTAGTGGTACGCACAACTTCAACTTGGGGCCTTCCTGTAAGCACTGCAAAAAAAGCTTGTAGGTATCGCACTGCTCCATGATATCACAAGGCTCACTCAATTTGGAATTGCAGTCAAAAGTTATAGACACTCTCAACACTTGACGATTTTCACCGTTACCTGGAAGCGCAATTGTTCAGATGAAAACTCCTCCAATTTTACACCAAAATTTGTAATATTTGGACCTATAGTTTGTTGTGTAACCAACTCCAAAAATAGAAGAAAAGAGATATCAACGCCTTAGAAATAAGCCACTTCGAGGGGGCAACCTCCAATACATTACATGAATGAACAATTCTTGGATGATTCAATTTACAAAACCTCCTTTCTATATATAGGAGTCCATGGGGCCATAATGTAATCCTAGTGGGCCACAATGTAATCCTAGCCGATCTAACAATAATAATTTAAGGAAACAATAATAATAAAATGGGGGTTACAAGGGTACAATAATAACAATAAGGGGGTTACACTAGCAACAACAAGGGACTATACTAGTAATATAGGGACCTAACATGCCCCTCTCCTTCAAAAAAGTGTTGTCCTAAACACTTGAGTAGCTCTGGGTGCTTCTGTATAAAATTATCATCCTCCCATGTAGAATCTTCAGTGGGTAAGTTCTTCCACTTGATGAGATACTCTAAAATTGATCGATTCCGTAGTTGTCGAGTTCTTGTTTCCGTGACCGCCTCAGGTTCCAATATGATTTTTCCTTCCTCATCAAGTTCTGGTAATATTGTTTGAACTAGAATATTTTCACCGATAACCTTCTTTAAGCATGAAACATGGAAAATTGGATGTACTCGCGAAGAAGCAGGAAGCTCCAATTTGTATGCCATAGTACCAATCTTTTGCAACACCTTGTAAGGACCATAGTACTTTGGCGATAATTTATTATCCTTCTTAGCTTGCTTGAGGGACATTTGTTTGTATGGTTGTAGCCGTAGAAATACCCAATCTCCTACATCAAAACTTCTCTCACTGCGATGTTGATCTGCCTGTTGTTTCATTCGATTTTGTGCCAAATTCAGGTTATCCTTTAAGAATTGGAGAACTTCTTGCTGATGCTCGATGTGATCTTCCACTGCTTGAACCTTCGAATTTTCCCTTAAAGATGATGTGATGGATGGTGGATGATATCCATAAAGTGCCATAAATGGGGTCATTTTTGCTGCTGTATGGAAGGAAGTGTTATACCACCATTCAGCAAGAGGTAACCACTTGACCCATTGTGTTTGTTTATCAGATACAAAACAACGAAGATATCCTTCCAAACATTTATTTACTATCTCAGTTTGACCATCGGATTGAGGATGATAAGATGAGCTATGAGCTAATTGAGTACCCAAACAAGAAAATAACTCCGTCCAAAAATTTCCAGTAAAAATGGGATCTCTGTCGCTCACAATAACCCTTGGGCTTCCATGTAGCTTTTGAATTCTGTCCATAAATGTAGTAGCAATCGTACTTGCTTTAAATGGATGAGATAATGCACAAAAGTGTGCATACTTGGTAAGTCTATCAACTACCACCATGATGACATTCTTTCCTTCAGACTTAGGTAAACCTGTGATAAAATCCATTGAAATCTCCTCCCAACGCTGACTTGGAATGGATAAAGGTTGTAGAAGTCCGGGGTCTTAATTGTCTCCACTTTATTCTGCTGGCAAACCAAACATTCCGCCACAAACTTTTGAATATCAGATTTAAGGCCATCCCAAAAAAATTCTTTCTTCACCCTGTGGTAAGTTTTTAAAAATCCTGAGTGTCCTCCTAAAGGAGAAGTGTGCAATTCCAGAAGAATCTTTTGTTTTAGTTGGGAATTTTTACAAAGATATAAGTGATCTTTGTACCATAAGGAATCATTTTTCCAACTAAATGTATCAGATGTACTAGGATCTTGCTGCAACTTTTGAATGAGTGTCTATACATCTTTGTCCTTCTTCCATTCCTCTCTTGCTTCAGTTATCCAATCTGGTTGGATAATAGAAATGGCACAAAGAAATGCTTCCACCTCTTCATTCTTTCTTAAGAGTGCATCTGCAACAACATTAAGCTTTCTTTTTTTGTAGATTATTTCAAAGTCATATCCCAACATCTTTGTGACCCATTTTTGCTGCTCTTCTGACGATAGTCTTTGTTCCAAAAAGTGTTTAAGACTATCATGATCAATTTTTACCTTGAAGTGTCTTCCCATTAGATAAGTTCGCCATTTCTTTAGTGCATGCAGTATTGCTAACATTTCCTTCTCATAAATAGGTTTCTGTAAATACTTTCCTTTGATTGGACGACTTTCAAAAGCAATGGGTCTTCCTTCCTGCATTAAAATAGCACCAATTCCATTTTCTGAGGCATCACATTCCACAATAAAGGTTTTTGTGAAGTCTGGCGTAGCTAAGACCGGTGCTAGGCACATTGCCTCTTCAAGATGTTCGAAGGCCTTAGTTGCTTCAGGAGTCCATGAAAATGCATCTTTCTTCAATAATGTTGTTAGAGGTGCTGCTATTCTCCCATAATTCTTAACAAACTTGCGATAATACCCTGTTAACCCGAGAAATCCTCGCAACTGCTTTATGGTTGTGGGGACTTTCCATTCCTTAATAGCTTTAATTTTGTTAGGGTCTACTTTAACACCCTCGTGAGATACAATATGACCCAGATATTCCACCTCTTGTACTCCAAAGAAACATTTAGATTTTTTTGCATATAATTGTTTCTCCTGCAATAGTTTGAGCACCCTGTCAACATGTTCAACATGATCCTTCCAAGACCTGTTGTAGATTAGTATATCATCGAAAAATACTAGCACAAATTTTCTAAGGAAGGGTTTGAAAATGGAATTCATCAACCCTTGAAATGTAGAAGGTGCATTGGTAAGGCCAAAAGGCATGACAAAAAATTCATAATGACCCTCATGAGTTCGAAATGCTGTTTTTGGAATATCTTCAGTCTTCATTCTAATTTGATGATATCCTGAACGAAGATCCGACTTGGTAAAATAAATCGCTCCATGTAATCCATCCAATAATTCATCAATCATAGGAATGGGAAATTTGTCTTTAATGGTGAGATTATTGAGCTCCCTATAATCCGGACACATTCGCCATGATCCATCCTTCTTGTGTACCAATACTACAGGAGCAGAGAAAGAACTTTGACTAGGTTGAATTATACCCGCCTCTAACATTTCTGCAATCATACGTTCAATTTCGCTCTTTTGGAAGTAAGGATATCTATAAGACCTGATGTTTGGAGGAACACTTCCTGGAATCAAATGAATAGCATGATCATGATCATGAATAGGTGGGAGTCCTTTCGGAGTTTCAAACACCTTGGAATGATTGTCCAAGACTTGTTGGAGATCTGCAGAAATAGATGATTTTGATGTCAGAACTTCTAGTGAGCATAATTGTGCAATTACACCTCGTTGTTGTTTCTTTAGAAGCTTTGTCATGACATTAGAGCTTATTATCCTCCCCGACTTCCCTTCAATACCCCGTAATTCGACTTCCTTTCCTTCTAAAAAAAAATTCAAGAAAAGTTCTTGAAAATTAAAAGCTACTATCCCCAAAGATTGTAACCATTGTACTCCTAGTACAACATCAGCACCTCCCATAGGAATGGAAAGCATTGGACTAGTCCATACATATTCCCCCATGGTTAGCTTGATATTATGGCATTTTCCAGAGCAATTTATAGTTCCTCCATTTGCAACCATCACTTGACATTCTGGTGCTGGGTATAGGAAACAATTTAATTCCTTGGCTACCTTATGATGAATAAAATTATGGGTGCTACCTGAATCAATCAACACTATTACCCTTTTCTTCTTGATATGTCCTTCTATCTTGAGAGTTTGAGGAGTGGTAATTCCTGCCAGTGCATTACACGATATGGTCGGATTCATTTATTCCTCTTCTAGGGCTGGTTCCTGGTGTATATCCTCTTCTTGTTCATTTTCTTCTTCCTCTTCACAATCTATGTAAAATAATTTCTTCTCAGCACACTTAGGACCTTTAGTGTATTTGCTATCACAACTATAGCAAAGCCCTTTTGCTCTTTTTTCTTCCAATTGTTGTGGTGTCAACCTTGTAGGTTGTGGAAATCTAGACGTATCAACACTTACTTCTTTATATAATTGAGTGGTAGGCTTCCTTGTCGCCATAATTTTACATTCAACTTTTCTTGCCAACCTGAATGCCTTCTCCAATGAATCAGGTTCCAGAACGCGAAATTCATGTTGGATGTTATCCTTTAAAGTGCCTATGAAGAGATCAATCCTGTGTTCCTCTGGAATATCAGTTACCCTTTTATTCAATTTTTGGAAGTCCTCAATGTGCTGCCCCACTAAACCCTTTTGTTTGAGATTTATCAATTGGCTAAAGAAGGTGTTGCTCTTTGTATCCTCATAATGTGCTATCATTTCCTCTGTAAAAATTGACCAAGTGACAATTTTTTTACGGGAGCAAAGCCATCGATACCATACGAATGTATTTTTTTCTAAATGTAAAGTTGCAATGCGTACCTTTTGTGTGTTTTTCACATTATGGAGATCAAAATATTGCTCCATCTGTAGTATCCATGTTACAGGATCCTTTCCATCAAACTTCCTCATATCCATTTTTAGAATATGGTGGTTCTTCCCGCCAAAATTAGAGTTTATGAAATCACGATTAACATTTATTTTGTTCTCATCATGAGGTTCTTCTACTATCTTTTCACCATTAGGAAACCTTTCTTGTATCAACTTTGTCAAACCTTCGATGTCTGCTTTGAGATCATTCTTCATGTTTTCCATGTTGTCTTCATGTCATCCATCGTAGCTTCCATGCCCTCCATCTTAGCTTCCACTCCATCCATCTTAGCTTCCACACCTTTCTTCAAAACTTCCATTTCATTTTTTGTTGCTCTTTGCGAGAGTGAAATTTGTTGCACTTGCTCTTGTAATTTTGATAGATCATGTTGCAATTCTTCATCTTCATGAGTCATAGTAGAGCCTTCTAAAGTCTTAATGGGTGTTGAATTATTTTTATGAGGCATATTTTAGAACCCAATACTGATATCTATTCTACAATATGCCCTTGGAATCAATTCAAATTGATTCTTCAAACAAGACTTATGCAATTCGGAAAACAAATACACACCTTTTTCTTGCTTTTGAGGAGCTCGATATTGAAATTGGATTAGCTCTGTGATTGCAACACTTCAATATCTGAATTTCAGTACCAACGTAGCCCTCTGAATTATCTTTTGAATGCCACAGGTTTGACCTGATTTGGTTTCTCCAAGACAAAGTTATGTCCAATCTCCCACAATGATCTAATTTTGGACTGGATTAGTAGAGCAAACTTGTACGACTTGCCACGTGTCACTGTTTCGTCCTTTTTCTCTGAAATTTATAGCCAAGAAACTACAGTCCGTGTACTTGTGACCACATTTTACGGAACTCCAATCCGATGCCCAGAGAGAGAGTTATTGAACTTTTCCCACGATCACCTCTTTGAGATGAAATTCAGGAGCTTGAAAAAGCACTCCCTTCCACAGATCATATCTCCAAAAATATTGCGAACCAAGCTCTAAAATTTTTTGATGGATTTCCTCAGGATTTCAGCTTCACACCATATAAATTCCAGATTCTGAACCTTCATAGAAAAAAATGTATAGCGCAAATTCCACAATGACCTGTTTAGGAGCCTGAAAAAAGACCTAACTTCCACAGATCATATCTCCCAAAATATTGCGAGCCAAGCTCTGAAATGTTTAGACAATATTCTTCAGGATTTTGGCTTCGCACCCTAAAAATTTCAGCTTCTGAAACTTCGTAGAAAAAAATTTATAGCGAAAATGCCATGATGACCTGTTTGGAGCAGCGAAACCCTAGAATCCAAAGCTCGGATACCAAATGTTGTGTAACCAGCTCCAAAAATAGAATAAAAGAGATATCAACGCCTTAGAAATAAGCCACTTCGAGGGTGCAACCTCCAATACATTACATGAATGAACAATTCTTGGATGATTCAATTTACAAAACCTCCTTTCTATATATAGGAGTCCATGGGGCCATAATGTAATCCTAGTGGGCCATAATATAAACCTAGCTGACCTAACAATAATAATTTAAGGGCACAATAATAATAAAATGGGGGTTACAAGGGTACAATAATAACAATAAGGGGGTTACACTAACAACAACAAGGGACTATACTAGTAATATAGGGACCTAACATAGTTGCCTGTTGTGGGTACCACATTTGTTGGCATAGCAAGATCTGCAGGTACAATGATGGGAGCTTGTGGTTTGTATTTGATCTGCAAGTCCACAAAGCGTCAGTTCATTTGGCCTTGAGGAATTGTGGACGTGGGTGTTCAAGGAATGGAAGCTGAACAAGACACAACATGGGGAAGGTCGAGAGACTACAGGAAGTGGAAAATGAAATTCTACTGTCGGTTTGGAATCTGGATTCCGTGAACAGTTCTACCATTGTTATGATTAATTGCAAAATTTATTTACTCGTTAATGCAATAAAAGGAACAAAAAAACTTGTGGAGGGTTACCTTTCTTAGTCAGTACTCTGAATCTGCACACTCAAATGTGATGCATAATTTCCAACAGAATCTTACTACAACTTATCCCCTTTGTAAAATTTAAGTATGTGTGATCATTTAGGTGTATATTTGGGCTTCCACCACTATTGGGTGTCACCATTAACACATGAAATGCAAAGGCAGCTAAGCATACACTTCTCAGAGGCCTCTCGTTCAAGAATACCTTCTAATCATAAACTGAAATCACATTAAAAGTAGAAAGGCTATATATGTGTACCTCTGGGAACATGGTTGAGACGTATCCCGGATGCAGCCAATGCCTCTTGTGAAGAACGAGATAACTGTACGACATCACCATAAGCATAGATTGTGATGGGACCCTTCACTCCACTGGTTCTGCGAGCAGCTGTTATACGAGGAGAGACCTTATATACATTGACCCCAACAGGCATAGAGCAGTTCTCAAAATCCCACCACACAGAAACCCTTATATGACGACCTTCATCCCGATGACACCCAATTGTCTCGCTGCCACTTCCACCCGTCTCCTCATTGCCGCTGCTCTGTGAAGCTGATGAATACCTTGGACTCGCATTGCAGGTCATCCATGGATTTATTCGGGAATGTAAATCAATGGCAGGAAGGCTAAACCTACTCTTTAAGGTAGAAACTAAATCCGCTTGCAGGAGTCATAGTATTATTCACACTGAAACAAGAGTCACAACATGATTTACACTGAAACAAAAATAAGAAAAAAACTGAGAAAGACAGTAATAAAAATAGAGATAATACGGGTTGTTGATGAATTTTGACCAGACACAGCAGCATATATGTTCATCATGTGTAATGGAAGCCATAATCTATTGATCGTGCAACGCAAAAATCGTTGGGTATGGAACTCCGTGGCAGAGTGCAACGCAGAAGTCGTTGGGTATGGAACTTCGTGGTAGAGCACCGACCAAAAATGTTGCAACAGTAAATTACAGGTGTATCGGTAGTTTTGGAGAGTATTGAGTGTAGGGTTCATTACCCAGGGAATGAACAGCAACAGGTGTCCTCTGCACAGACAGTAACAGGTGTCTTCTGCAGAATCAATATGTCGACGAAAAAAAAAGTGATCTCTTTCAAAAGAGAAGGCCTATCGGCCTAAAAATAAATACGTTGTAAAATTCTTCACCGAAATCCAACACTAACATATTTTTAATTATCATTTTTCACACCCTAAATAATAAATTTAATAATTTAACTTAGGAAATGTACCTACGTCCTTGGTAATAAATAATACCTTTAATAGTTTAAGCTCTTAACTTTGGATGTACTAGATTCCATTAGAGATCTCACTAGTGGCATGACTTGAGAAGAAAGTTGACCTGCCTCATCATTGTTATCCACACATTTTGTTAGAACATATTTGATGCTTAGATTTTGCTTATTATTTTGTTTGTAAAAATAATAATAATTGAACTTATATTTTTTTATTTATAATTAAGAAATATTTTTTATTAAAAGATTGATGAAGTGTAAATGATTATGATTTATTAAATATAAAAGATAACGTAGAAAAGTGCAATAAACGGGCAGTGGAAGGTAAAGAAGAAGAGATATATCATACAGCGTTTATAACAGGAAAGGCATGTCCGGGCCAGAAACCTTACCGGTACAATTTAGCCAATGTCATATTTTAAATATTATATCAAAAATATTTATTTATTACTCATTTTTAAAATGGATTTAAAATTTTTAAAGACTGTATATTTAGAAAAAAAAACTATTTTATTAAAAAATAAATTTACTAACGCATTAATTTAATAATAACATTCAACCAAATATACAACATGGATTTTTCCATTATGAAATATGCTTATTTCATGCCTAAATAAAAAGTGAAATATGCTTGTATGGGGTAATACACTTATGCAACTATGTGATTTTATTTATCATACAGACTAGGCAGGGCAACAATGGGATGAATCCATGTAACATACACCGTTAACTTCACATGAAAATGTAAAAAAAAAATTTATACAAGTTACTCATGGGTAACTAACCATTCACCATTAAATATTCCTTACTCATCATTACATAGAATGTTTAACAATTCATAGTGTAACTTTAGAATACGAATAATAAGCTCTTTAAACATTAACAACCTCCATTACAATACATTAACATAATATTGTATGATGTAACCTTACACTCATTTCATTATTCATGTATTCATCACATAATTGGCATTAGGATCATCACAACAAGAAAGGAATCAACATCATCATCTTGACACAATAACCAATCACATCATTGAACACCAATATACCCTGGAAACCCCATAGGGTGAAAACCAGCAAACATTTAATTTTATTATTAAACGCTCGTGAGGGTGATCAGCCCTCACTCAATGGCTTATAAGGGAGACCATACCTTAACCATTGTTTATAAATCTTATAAGGAAATATACAAATATCTAGCTTAAATCCATTATAATAAATATGATACCGTTTACCCTCTAGTCTTCATATCTTCATATCTTGATGGCATGGATGTCCCTACAATGTTCCATCATACACTGGATCATTCGGTAGTTCATACTCATCTGCATTAACCATAATCATTTACCTACCACCAGGTTAAGCATAATATTTCCTTTATACATATCACCATCATACCCTGCTAGTGTTACCTTCAACATACATTGATGTCAAGATTCATAAAGTATAATAAATCATTTCACATATCTATACTATAGTAGTTTCTCCATCTACTCATGTATATTCATGACATGCAAGTAAAGTACCATGACATTCTCCCTTTAACAACACATACCTCATATGTGCTGGTTATAAGTCATCACATTAACTAATGTTTCCATCACATAAGCACTACAAGACAATAGCTACATCTCCCCAGCATACATTTAAAATAAATTGATACTTAGTTATGATACTCATGCATGCAATTTACATAATTTAATAAAAAAAGCTAACCCTTGAGCTATTACTTTTAGTACATGGAGTGCAATCTAACATATCAAATGTCGCTCCCATGCATGCAAAGGCATATAGATTCCAAAAGAGTCTCCAACGAAGCATGTAGCTTCCTTCACGAGTCTTCCCAAAAGAAATCTCAATGCTAGTGAGCATGTAAACATATCTTTTCTTTTTGTAAAACTATGCAATTAAGAATATAAATACATGTCTTCTTTTTCAAAGATTATACTAAACAATCATTTCCAATATAGTTTAGCACCACATGCTATCTTTCCCACCTACAAATATTTATATTCTTTCCAATGAAAGTTATTACTTATGTTGCATGCCTATGCATGATCTTATTCCAAAAGGAATTAACATCATAATCATGATAAAAAGTAATCACTCAGTTTGTTTATCTAAAGAAATATAGTTTGTTCATCTAAAGAAATATAACTGAGTAGTTCCTCTATTCGTGGATTTATTAAATAACCATTCTTTACTAACAACATGGTAATCTATTCATGGAATTATGAATTAACTAATATTCACAAACACCATGGTAATATACCCATGGTTTTATGAAATAATTAATCTCTATCAACACCATGGTAAACTACCCATGGATTTATTAATTCATTAATATCTACCACTATCATGGTAAACTATTCATGGATTTATCAAACTATCCATGGATTTATTAATTCATTACTATTTACAACATGGTTAATGAATATAAATCTGAGAAAACTTGTCTTTCCTTCTTCATTGCACATGAAGATATTTCAAGAGTTACCCTCTTTAATCTATTTAAGAAAATACCTTGGATTTGTTCTCATTTCATAAACAAAATGAGTACAAAATCCCTTTTAAAATAAAGAACATGCATCTTCTATTTTCTTTCTTATACAATATTACATAAATATTTATATATATATCTCTTTCCATATAAAGATGGAAAATATTTTGAACATAATCAAACACCAGAAATAAACAAAAAAGCATTACTTATCTTTTTCACTTTCTCTCTGTTCTGAGTATGGCACCAGTCTCCATACTATCGATTCTTTAGTCAGAAGAGGATCTAGTAGAGCATCTTCAAAAGGCAATCATCGAAGAGAGAATCCTCTAAAAGTAATCATCCTCCATAATTTGCGCTCCGTGCTGTGGGCTGATGGTAAAATCTTGGGTAGGTGCATGGGCATAGGAAGACGATAGAACAAAAGAAAACTGCTACAAGATCATAGCCAAAACCACCTTGGCTTCGATCATGGATAAATTCATACCAATGCAGATTCTTGGTCCTAATCCAAAAGACATAAACCATGGGATGTTTGGCGGCCTTGGAAACTCCCTCACAAAATTGTTGGGGACTGAACTCTCTTGCCTCGTCTCCCCACAGCTCTTCGTCATCATACTCCTGAACAAAAAAAACAACCATCACCATTCCTGAGCTGTCTTTCAAGTCGCATAATGCCCTTATTTTACCCAAGACTCCGAGGTAGGGAGCATGCCCAAATAAATCATCACGCTCAAAAGCAACACAGAGCTCAAATAACTACCGTAATTCCTCATCTCTTTGAATTTCGATTTCAGCACGCATGAAATGCTATCAGTTTCCTAGACTCTGAAACTCTCAGAATTTTTGTAGTCAAATCTTGAATGCGATGCGGTAGCAATTGAGCTTAATTTGAATCCCCATAGCCTCCATTCCATTACTATCAATATTTTGTAGAAAATAACAAGAATATTAGTTATAAATTAGTGGTTCTTGATTTCAATTGATACAAGAATCCGTTTTACATGAAACCAAATCTTGATTTTCTTGGTTTGAACAGTTGAAGATAGTAACGTAATAATTATTTACCAGGAGTACGTGTGTTACATACTCCCCTCCTTGAATAGAACACCGTCCTCGATGTGCTTCTCTCACTGAAACTTAAACTTATACTCATGATATAATAATATAAACAACCCAAACGTGGTCATTCCCCTTCACAATGAAACACGTTCGTTTCCTTTAAATGCCATTAATTGGAACAATAATGTTCTTATCCATATTCATAAGCATGTATAGTGCAAAGAATATTTCATTTCCATTTCTAACTGCTTACTCCTTATTCAATTCATAAAAGTATAGAAAAATATCTATACGAACTTACCATTTTTTACTAATTACTATAGGAAGAAATGATGGCTTTTACACAAGCTCTCATAGAATGGTTGAAAACCCATCAACACTTCCTAGAAAGAGCCTGTAATGTATGACTAACCATTCAATCACATTAGTCACATAGTTTCAATGAAATTAAAATACTTGCAATTATCAAACATTCTTGCAATATTAAGAGATGTTTTAATAAAATTACTTCCACAAGTACTTAGAGAGAACCAACCCTCTCATCAATGCAACACGTGCACACTGTCTTAGCTCCTGCTAAAGACATCCACACAGTACTTGAAAAAGTATTAAGAGAGAACCTAGCTCTCTAATCGTACTAATGGTCAATCAAGGCACCATAGGCATATCTTAGCCTCTGCTAAGACATTCAAACAAATTAGTAATAAAATAAATGACTTATACATTAAGTATTTCATTTTAATATAACAAATATCTTATTACTTAACTTGTTCCATTATAAAAACAACAATGGTAAACAAAATTCTCCTCCCATCCCATGGGATTTGGTTTCTACAACCAATTCGAGTCATTTTCACATCCAGACAGTCCTTCTTTCCATATTAATTCAAAATATACCAACACTAGAAGTCTTTATACTTATCTGGAAATTTAGTCTTTCAAGCTTTGGTCCTCCCAACCATCAAGGGAGGCTATTATGTCCTCCACTTGCCCCCTAGTTCGAGAATCTGGATGGTGCCAGGGGTTAACAGTGGAAATAATTCTCTTTCTGCTATGACCTCTGGATGGCCAATCCAGTCAAACACAGAAATTATGGTTTTACAAGGGTTGCTGTGAGTTATTTTCAACTGATCACAACTAGCTCTACAAAATACTCCCCTTACCATTTTTCACAGAATGCCTACTCCTCCCCTAGGATCCAACTTTATCCTCAGAGGAGTAGGTAACTGTCTTTCCAACTGTCCCCAACCACCTCCTATTCTTGGAAACATTTTTTACCATCAACTTAAAAATATTTTCTTTTCATTAATTAATTTCAGAAAATTAGATAATTTTCTTTATCAACAATGATAATTTAAGTTTTTCTTGCCAGATAAAAGAAAATTAAACAAATTGTCTTTAACTAGTTAATACTAGTTAACTTTAATGAAGTTGTCAAAACTTTCCCCTGGAAGTAACATACATGTGTTGTACATTATTATTGCCGAAATAACAAAATCATGCACATTAAAACATTATACTTTAACATTTACTGTTGCAATTCACATTGCAATGTTTGCGATGTTCCATTTTTCACAGATTTTATGTTTCCATTAAGCTACCCATGCTTACTATAAGAAACAATGCTAATCATAAATATGCATTTCTCAAGCACATATTATCTTACGCAATCATTTTAAGTTCCTGCATAAAATGTTGTTATGCATACAATGTCGTCATGCATAAAAGTATATACAAATATTCATTAACACGTATGTGTCAATAATTATTAGGGTATGAGTGCAAACATTTCCAATTCCCAGAATGTTCTGTTACCAACAGACTGACACACGAATTAATTATCATAATCATTTGTTCACAACTTTCAAATAGCTTTAGTCAAAATCGATTTGTGCATATCACTTTCATTAGTTATTCATTCATAACTAATTAATGCTATTAATAATTTTAATGCATCCATGACACGAGTCATTCAAAAACTAGTCATTCAATGCCACTAATAATCTTAATGCATTCTTGACGACTCATGCAAAAACTAGTCAGTCAATTAGTCATTTAGTTAAGTCTCGCAACTTGACCCATTAAGAGGCTTTATTCAATTTAATTTTAACACTCTATCATCTTATAGTAGGACTTTCCTCATCTTTTGCATTCATGCATTAGTTTCACACACCATCACTATACACATTCATCTTTTTAAATGGTGACTTTAGAAATTTTATTGCATGCAAAAACAACTACTTCTTTTCAAACTCATATGAAAGGTAACTATTTTTCTTTCATGCTTTTTATACTTTCTTTCCTAAAGAAATAAAGCATAATACACATATTAATCTCATATGCGTATTCTTATGCAGAAAAAGTATATTATAATAGCATGTACTTTTTAAAGAATTCTCTTAAATGGAAGCTAATCTCATGCAATGCCATGAATATAAAAATTCATTTTTAAAGGAAATCAACATGCATATGCATAGACCTCTTAAAATAAAATAAAATACTTATCTTTATTTTATTTGAAGAACTTCTCAAGAACTTCTCTCCCTACTGCAGTACTCATCCCCATCAAGAAATTCACATTTCTCCTCTACAACAATGTTTTATTTTAGCAACATCGACAAGATTTTATAGCATGATTAGATAAAGCCTTAATCAATAAATAATCAATCTTTGAGTGATCCTTTAACACATATTCATGTGCATATATGAGATGTGAATACAATGTCACAACATGCTTTCTTCTAACATCTCTACATTAGTGTGAGTAACTAACTATCAATTTATGTCAAATAACTCCCACATTATTATGACATTTTTCACACATGCACACATTCGTACAAGACAAATCACTATATCTGTTAAGAGATTCCTTTAATGGAAATTAACACAATGTGCATTCGCTTTACTTAAAATTTTACCAAAAGATCCACCACTTCAGCTTTTGCCTTTGGAGCATGAAAATATAATAAATCTAACACATTGGATGTTGTTCCTATGCATACAATGCATAAATATTCTAGTCTTAATTTCCCAATAGAGTACTTAACATAATCGAGTAGGAAAACTCATGATACCTCTTCGAGGACACATAACATAATAATTATGATAGCATAAAGTAATCACATACTCAATAGATCTTCTATCCATGCAAAGAACCTTGTTCCTCTATGATTCTACATGCAAGTTGCTCATGCGAATTTACCATAGATAGCCTCTTTTATGCATAAAAACTACGCAACACTAACAAGGTTAACTTAACCTTTAATATACCTAAATCAAGAAGTTGACATAATCCATCTAGCAATGTAGTATATTGAAGAGGTTATTCTCTTTAGCCTATATTTATTTTCAAGAAAAGAACTTGGATTCCTTATCATTTAACACATCGGTACGAAATGCCTTTTAAAAGAAAAAAGACTTCCTATCTTTTCTTAAATAAGATATATATAAAGGCAAGCAAGTTTACTTATTTATGTTTTACTACTGCTCACACCTTTCAAGACACATACTAGTAATCTTTGCAAGAACTCACATGGGTTCTTCTCAGCAAAACTAGCATAGTAGTTTGGTCTTTTACCATGGTATATCTCTAGGAATAATATATTTCTAAAACATTAACATAATAGAAATATTTTCAAGAACATACATTGTAAGTTTGTCTTTACGTACATGGAAAAGATATATCCTTTTTAAAGAAACTCTAACTTCATTGCTATTTTCTTTGTACGCATTTTATTTTCCATAAATACAATAACTATTGTTTCAAGAAAAGAAAGATAATAATACTTATCTCTTGAAACTATTTATTCAACCTGGATTAGAGATGTGATGCCTTCCTTCACATACGCGCATTTCATCTCGGATCTCTCAATTTATTTTTTCTTAAGAAATTCCAAAGGCACCAGTGCTGCAACCTTTAGCTCTGATACCACTTGTAACATACACCGATTACTTCACATCTAAATGTAAGGAGTTAATTTTTTTTATACAAGTTACTCATGGTAACTATCCATTCACTATTAAATATTCCTTACTCATCATTCATAGAATGTTTACCAGTTCATAATGTAATTTTAGAATAAGAATAGTAAGCTCCTTAACCATTAGCAACCTCCATTACAGTAAATTAACATAATAATGTGTGATGTAACCTTCCATTCATTTCATTACTCATATAGTCATCACATACTTGCCATTATGAACATCATAACAAGAAATGAATCAACATCATCAACTTGACACAATAATCAATCACATCATTGAACACCAATATACCCTAGAAACCCCGTAGGGTGAAAACCAGCAAACGTTTAATTTTATTATTAAACACTCATGAGGGTGATCAGCCCTCACTCAATGGCTTATAAGGGAGACCATTCCTTAACCATCGTTTATAAATCTTACAAGGAAATATACAAATATATAGCTTACAGCCATTACAATAAATATGATACCATTTACCCTCTGGTCTTCATATCTTCATATATTGATGGCATGGATGTACCTACAATGATCCATCATACACTGGATCATCCAGTAGTTCGCACTCATCTACATGAACCATAATCATTTACCTACCACCAGGTTACGCATAATATTTCCTTTATACATATCACCACCATACCCTGCTAATGTTACCTTCAACATACATTGATGTCAAGATTCATAAAGTATAATAAATCATTTCACATATCTATACTATAATAGTTTCTCCATCTACTCATGTATATTCATGACATGCAAGTAAAGTACCTTGACACTCTCCCTTCAACAACACATACCTCATATGTGTTGGTTATAAGTCATCACATTAACTAATGTTTCCGTCACATAAGCACTGCAAAAAAATAGCCACATCTCCCCAACATACATTTAAAATAAACTGATATTTAGTTATGATATTCGTGCATGCAATTTACATAATTTAATCAAAATAGCTAGCCCTTGAGCTATTACTTTTAGTACATGGAGTGCAATCTAACATATCAAATGTTGCTCGCATGCATGCAAAGGCATATAGATTCCAAAAGAGTCTCCAACGAAGCACGTAGCTTCCTTAACGAGTCTTCCCAAAAGAAAATCTCAATGCTAGTGAGCATGTAAACATGTGTTTTCTTTTTGTAAAACTATGCAATTAAGAATGTAAATACATGTCTTCTTTTTCAAATATTATACTAAACAATCATTTCCAATATAGTTTAGCACCACATGCTATCTTTCCCACCTACAAATATTTATATTCTTTCCAATGAAAGTTATTACTTATGTTGCATGCCTATGCATGAACTTCTTCCAAAAGGAGTTAACATCATAATCATGATAAAAAGTAATCACTCAGTCTGTTCATCTAAAGAAATATAACTAAGTAGTTCCTTTATCCATGGATTTATTAAATAACCATTCTTTACTAACAACATGGTAATCTATTCATGGAATTATGAATTAACTAATACTCACAAACACCATGGTAATCTACCCATGGTTTTATGAAATAATTAATCTCTATCAACACCATAGTAAACTACCCATGGATTTATTAATTCATTAATCTCTACTACTATCATGGTAAACTATTCATGGGTTTATGAAACTATCCATGGATTTATTAATTCATTACTATTTACAACATGGTTAATGAATATAAATCTGAGAAAACTTCTCTTTTCTTCTTCATCGCACATGAAGATATCTCAAGAGTTAACCTCTTTAAATCTATTCAAAAAAATACCTTGGACTTGTTATCATTTTATAGACTAAATGAGTACAAAATCCTTTTTATAATAAGAGCATGCATCTTCTATTTTCTTGCTTATAAAATATTATATATATATATATATATATATATATATATATATATATATATATATATATATATATATATCTCTTTCCATATAAAAATGGAAAATATTTTGAACATAATCAAACACAAAAATAAACAAAAAAGCATTACTTATGTTTTTCACTTTCTCTCTGTTCTGAGTATGGCACCAGTCTCCATACTATCGATTCTTTAGTCAAAAGAGGATCTAGCAGAGCATCTTCAAAAAGAAATCATCGAAGAGAGCATCCTCTAAAAGTAATCATCCTCCATAATTTGCGCTCCGTGCTGTAGGCTAATGGTAAAATCTTGGGCAGGTGCATGGGCATAAGAAGGCGATAGAACAAAAGAAAACTGCTGCAAGATCATAGCCAAAACCACCTTGGCTTCAATCATGGATAAATTCATACCAATGCAGATTCTTGGTCCTAGTCCAAAAGACATAAGCCATGGGATGTTTGGCGGCCTTGGAAACTCCCTCACAAAATCGTTGGGGACTGAACTCTCTTGCCTCTTCTCCCGACAGCTCTTCGTCATCATACTCTTGAACAAAAAAAACGACCATCACCATTCCTAAGTTGTCTTGTAAGTCGCATAATGCCTTTATTTTACCCAATACTCTGAGGTAGGGAGCATGCCCAAATAAATCATCATGCTCACAAGCAACACAAAGCTCAAATAACTACCGTAATTCCTCATCTCTTCGAATTTCGATTTTAGCACGCATGAAATGCTATCAGTTTCCTAGACTCTGAAACTCACAGAATTTTTGTAGTCAAATATTGAATGCAATGCGGTAGCAGTTGAGATTAATTCGAATCCCCGTAGCCTCCGTTCCATTACTATCGAGATTTTGTAGAAAATAACAAGAAGATTAGTTATAAATTAGTGGTTCTTGATTTCAATTGATTCAAGAATCCGTTTTACATGAAACCAAATCTTGATTTTCTTGGTTTGAAGAGTTAAAGATAGTAACTTAATAATTATTCACCAGGAGTATGTGTGTTACATACTCCCCCCTTGAAGAGAACATTGTCCTCGGTGTGCTTCTCTCACTGAAACTTAAACTTATACTCATGATATAATAATATAAACAACCCAAAGGGAGTCATTCCCTTTCACAATGAAACACTTTCGTTTCCTTTAAATTCCATTAATTAAAACAGTAATGTTATTATCCATATTCATAAGCATGTATAGCGCAAAGAATATTTCATCTCCATTTCTAACTGCGTATTCCTTATTCAATTCATAAAAGTATAGAAAAATCTCTATACGAACTTACCATTATTTACTAATTACTATTGGAAGAAGTGATGGCTTTTACTCAAGCTCTCATAGAATGGTTGAACACCCATTAACACTTCCTAGAAAGACCTTGTAATGTATGACTAACCATTCAATCACGTTAGTCACATAGTTTCAGTGAAATAAAAATACATGCAACTATAAAAAATTCTTGCAATATTAAGAGATGTTTTAATCAAAGTACTTCCAAAGTACTCAAAGAGAACTAACCCTCTCATCAATGCATCACGTGCACACTGTCTTAGCTCTTGCTAAAGACATCAACACAGTATTTCAAAAAGTATTCAGAGATAACCTAGCTCTCTAATCGTACCAATGGTCAATCAATGCACCATAGGCATATCCTAGCCTTTGCTAAGACATTCAAACAAATTAGTAATAAAATAAATGACTTATACATTCAGTATTTCATTTTAATATAACACAACTTATTACTTAACTTTTTCTGTTATAAAAACCACAATGGTAAACAAAATGCTCCTCCCAACCCATGGGAGTTGGTTTCTACAACCAATTCGAGCCATTTTCACATCCAGACAGTCATTCTTTCCATATTAATTCAAAATAGCACAACACACTAAAAAGTCTTTATACTTATATGGAAATTTAGTCTTTCAAGCTGTGGTCCTCCCAACCATCAAGGGAGGCTATTACGTCCTCCACTTTCCCCTAACTCCAGAATCTGGACGGTGCCACGGGTTAACAATGGATCTTTCTGCTATGACCTCTAGATGGCCAATCCAGTCACACTCAGAAATTTTGGTTTTACAAGGGTTGCTGTAAGCTATTTTCAACTCGTCCCAACCAGCTCTATAAAATACTCCCCCTTTTACCAATTTCACAGAACGCCTACTCCTCCTCTGGGATTTAGCTTTATCCTCAGAAGAGTAGGTAATTGTCTTTCCAGCTGTCCCCAATGACCTCCTATTCTTGGAAACATTTTTACCATTAGCTTAAAAAGATTTTCTTTTCATTAATTAATTTCAGCAAATTAAATAATTTTCTTTATTAACAGTGACGATTTAAGTTTTTCTTGCTAGATAAAATAAAATTAAACAAATTGTTTTTAACTAGTTAATACTAGTTAACTTTAATGAAGCTGTCACAACTTACCCCCCTGGAAGTAACATAAATGTGTTGTACATTATTATTTCTGAATTAACAAAATCATGCACATTACAAAATGATACTTTAACATTTACTGTTTCAATTCACATTGCAATGTTTGCGATGTTTTATTTTCACAGATTTTCTGTTTCCATTAAGCTACCCATGCTTACTATAAGAAACAATGCTAATCGTAAATATGCATTTCTCAAGCACATATTATCTTATGCAATCATTTTAAGTTCCTGCATAAAATGTTCTCATGCATACAATTTCGTCATGCATAAAAGTATATACAAATATTGATTAATGCGTATGTGTCAATAAAAATTAGGGTATGAGTGCAAACATTTCCAATTCCCATAATGTTATGTTCCAACAGACTGACACACGAAGTAATTATCATAATCACTTGTTCACAACTTTCAAATAGCTTTAGTCAAAATCTATTCGTGCATATAAATTTCATTAGTTATTCATTCATAACTAATCAATGATATTAATAATTTTAATGCATCCATGACGACTCATGCAAACACTAGTCAGTCAACTAGTCATCATAGTTAAGTCTCACAACTTGACCAATTAAGAGGCTTCATTCAATTTAATTTTAACACTCTATAATCTTATATAAGGACTTTCCTCATCTTTTGCATTCATGCATTAGTTTCACACACCATCACTATACACGTTCATCATTTAAAGTAGTGCATGGTAACTTCAGAAATTTTATTGCATGCAAAAACAATTACTTCTTTTCAAATTCAAATGAAAAGTAACTATTTTTCTTTCATGATTTTTATACTTTCTTTCCTAAGGAAATAAAGCATAATACATATATTAATCTCATATGCATATTCTTATCCAGAAAGGTGTATTATAATAGCATGTACCTTTTTAAAAAATTCTCTTAAATGGAAGCTAATCTCATGCAATGCCATGTATATAACAATTCATTTTTTTTAAAGGAAATCAACATGCATATTCATAGACTTCTTAAAATAAAATAACATAAAATACTTATCTTTATTTCATTTGAAGAAATTCTCTCCCTACTGCAGTACTCATCCCCATCAGGAAATTCACATTTCTCCTCTACAACAATGTTTTCTTTTAGCAGCATCGACAAGATTTTATACCATGATTAGATAAAGCCTTGATCAATAAATAATCAATCCTTGAGTGATCCTTTAACACCTATTCATGTGCATATATAAGATGTGAATACAATGTCAGAACATGCTTTCTTCTAACATCTCTATATTAGTGTGAGTAAGTAATTATCAATTCATGTCAAATAACTTCCACATTGTTATGACATTGTTCACACACGCACACATTTGTACAAGACAAAACACTATATCTGTTCAGAAATTCCTTTAATGGAAAATGACACAATGTGCCTTCGCTTTACTTAAACTTTTACAAAAGACCCACCACTTCAGCTTTTGCACTTGGGGCATGCAAATATAATAAAGCTAACACATTGGCTTTTGTTCCTATGCATACAATGCATAAAGATTCTAATCTTACTTTCCCAACAGAGTATTTAACATAATTGAATTGGCAAACTCATGATTCCTCTTCGAGGACATATAACATAATAGGCATGCAAAACATGGTTTCATTTTACATAAAACTAATGGGATGAAACATAAGAATACATGCCTTATTCTCGAAATATCATACCCACATTAGCCATGTATATATTTCAAGGAAACCAAAACATTACTTTAGTTTTTGTACATGTAATTCATCTAGCAATGTAGTATATTCAAGAGGTTATTCTCTTTAGCCTATATTTATTTTCAAGAAGAGAACTTGGATTCCTTATCATTTAACACACCGGTACGAAATCCCTTTTAAAAGAAAACAAGCTTCCCATCTTTTCTTAAATAAGATATATATAAAGGCAAGCAAGTTTACTTTATTTTACTACTTCTCACACCTTTCAAGATACATGCTAGTAATCTTTGCAAGAACTCACATGGGCTCTTCTCATCAAAACTAGCATAGTAGTTTGGTCTTTTACCATGGTATATCTCTAGGAATATTATATTTCTAAAACATTAACATAATAGAAATATTTTCAAGAACTTACATTGTAAGTTTGTCTTTATGTACATGGAAACGATATATCTTTTTTAAAGAAACTCTAACTTCATTGCTATTTACTTTGTACGCATTTTATTTTCCATAAATGCAATAACTATTGTTTCAAGAAAAGAAAGATGATAATACTTATCTCTTGAAATTATTTATTCAGCCTGGATTAGAGATGCGATGCCTTCCTTCACATACGCCCATTTCATCTCAAATCTCTCAATTTCTTTCCGCTTAACAAATCCCAAAGGCGCCAGTGCTGAAACCTTTAGCTCTGATACCACTTGTAACATACATATTTAACTTCACATGGAAATGTAAAAACAAAATTTATACAAGTTACTCATGGGTAACTAACCATTCACCATTAAATATTCCTTACTCATCATTACATAGAATGTTTAACAGTTCATAGTGTAACTTTAGAATAAGAATAGTAAGCTCCTTAAACATTAACAACCTCCATTACAATACATTAACATAATATTGTATGATGTAACCATACACTCATTTCATTATTCATGTAGTCATCACATACTTGGCAATAGGATCATCACAACAGGAAAGGAATCAACATTATCATCTTGACACAATAACCAATCACATCATTGAACACCAATATACCGTGGAAACCTCGTAGGGTGAAAACCAGCAAACATTTAATTTTATTATTAAACGCTCGTGAGGGTGATCAGCCCTCACTCAATGGCTTATAAGGGAGACCTTCCCTTAACCATCATTTATAAATCTTAAAAGGAAATATACAAATATCTAGCTTAAAGCCATTACAATAAATATGATACCGTTTACTCTCTGGTCTTCATATCTTCATATCTTCATGGCATGGATGTACCTACAATGGTTCATTGTACACTGTATCATCTGGTAGTTCGTACTCATCTTCATGAACCATAATCATTTACCTGCCACTAGGTTAAGCATAATATTTCCTTTATACATATCACCATCATACCCTACTAATGTTACCTTCAACATACATTGATGTCAAGATTCATAGAGTATAATAAATCATTTCACATATCTATACTATAGCAGTTTCTCCATCTACTCATGTATATTCATGACATGCAAGTAAAGTACCATATGATTCTCCCTTTAACAACACATACCTCGTATGTGCTGGTTATAAGTCATCACATTAACTAATGTTTCCATCGCATAAGCACTGCAAGACAATAGCGACATCTCCCCAACATACATTTAAAATAAACTCATACTTAGTTATGATACTCATACATGCAACTTACATAATTTAATCAAAATAGCTAGCCCTTGAGCTATTACTTTTAGTACATGGAGTGCAATATAACATATCAAATGTCGCTCCCATGCATGTAGAGGCATATAGATTCCAAAAGAGTCTCCAACGAAGCATGTAGCTTCCTTCACGAGTCTTCCCAAAGGAAATCTCAATGCTAGTGAGCATGTAAACATATGTTTTATTTTTGTAAAACTATGCAATTAAGAATATAAATACATGTCTTCTTTTTCAAAGATTATACTAAACAATCATTTCCAATATAGTTTAGCACCACATGCTATCTTTCCCACCTACAAATATTTATATTATTTCCAATGAAAGTTATTACTTATGTTGCATGCCTATGCATGATCTTCTTCCAAAAGGAATTAACATCATAATCATGATAAAAAGAAATCACTCAGTTTGTTCATCTAAAGAAATATAATTTCTTCATCTAAAGAAATATAACTGAGTAGTTCCTCTATCCGTGGATTTATTAAATAACCATTATTTACTAACAACATGGTAATCTATTCATGGAATTATGAATTAACTAATATTCACAAACACCATGGTAATCTACCCATGGTTTTATGAAATAATTAATCTCTATCAACACCATGCTAAACTACCCATGGATTCATTAATTCATTACTATTTACAACATGGTTAATGAATATAAATCTGAGAAAACTTCTCTTTTCTTCTTCATCGCACATTAAGATATTTCAAGAGTTACCCTCTTTAATCTATTCAAGAAAATACCTTGGATTTTTTCTCATTTCATAAACAAAATGAGTACAAAATCCCTTTTAAAATAAAGAGCATGAATCTTCTATTTTCTTGCTTATATATATATATATATCTTTCCATATAAAAATGGAAAATATTTTGAACATAATCAAACACCATAAATAAACAAAAAATCATTACTTATCTTTTTCACTTTCTCTCTGTTCTGAGTATGGCACCAGTCTCCATACTATCGATTCTTTAGTCAGAAAAGGATCCAACAGAGCATCTTCAAAAAGCAATCATCGAAGAGAGCATCCTATAAAAGTAATCATCCTCCATAATTTGCGCTTCGTGTTGTGGGCTGATGGTAAAATCTTGGGCAGGTGCATGGGCATAAGAAGGCGATAGAACAAAAGAAAACCGCTGCAAGATCATAGCCAAACCACCTTGGCTTCGATCATGGATAAATTCATACCAATCCAGATTCTTGGTCCTAATCCGAAAGACATAAGCCATGGGATTTTTGGCGGACTTGGAAACTCCCTCACAAAATCGTTGGGGACTGAACTCTCTTGCCTCTTCTCCCCACAGCTCTTCGTCATCATATTATTGAACAAAAAAAACAACCATCACCATTCTTGAGCTATCTTGCAAGTCGCATAATGCCCTTATTTTACCCAAGACTCTGAGGTAGGGAGCATGCCAAAATAAATCATCACACTCACAAGCAACACAGAGCTCAAATAACTACCGTAATTCCTCATCTCTTTGAATTTCGATTTCAGCACGCATGAAATGCTATCAGTTTCCTAGACTCTGAAACTCACAGAATTTTTGTAGTCAAATCTTGAATGCAATGCGGTAGCAGTTGAGATTAATTCAAATCCCCATAGCCTTCGTTCCATTACTATCGAGATTTTGTAGAAAATAACAAGAATATTAGTTATAAATTAGTGGTTCTTGATTTCAATTGATTCAAGAATCCATTTTACATGAAACCAAATCTTGATTTTCTTGGTTTGAAGAGTTAAAGATAGTAATGTAATAATTATTTACCAGGAGTACGTGTGTTACAATCCAGCTGTAATGACGGGCAATGACAATGACGCAACTGGAGAGGAAAATGTGAATGATGGCGAAGAAAAAGATACAGGTTATGTAGAACAAATTGTCGATGTCGTCCATGGCTTTGGTGAATTAATAGAAGATGCGGCAGAAAGTGACGGCAATAATAACTGTTAAGTTATCTACGGTGGGAACTCACCTGGCATTTTGGGGTTGTAATTTGATGGCTTTTCTTCATAGTGTTCTAATTTTTTTTTCTCTTAAATGTATTTTTTAAAAAGTTCAATTTCAGTGAGTAGATTTTATTAATTAGAGATAAAAAACTATTTTTAAGAAAAATCGCATTTGATAAAAGTTTACAAGCATGGACACTTTTGTAGAAAGCTTTTATCTAAATTATTGGTTTTCACCTTAAACTTTTCTTAAAATTTTGAAAGTGATTTATTTTAAATCAAGTTTATAAATATATTTTTTCCTTTTTAAAATGAAGACTTTTAAATGATTAAAAATATCTAATAATAAAAATGTATGTCAATTTTATTATTAATATAAATTAATCTTATTTTGCATTATTTTTCAAAATGAAATGTTTTTAATGTAATAATTGGGGAAAGTTTGTGTATTTAATTTTTCTCAATATTCAATAGACTTAAACTTAAAATGATTATATAATAATTCTTAACTATATTATTTATATTTATATAAATTTCACATTTTTATATATACAAATATTCTTATTTTAATTTTTACAAAAAATGAGTAATACTTAGAATTGAGTATGTATTGATATTTTTCTTTACTATAATATTGTTTAATTCAATTGCGTCAAAGAGTGATTTGACATCAAATTTGACATCAAGGAGTGCAGAGCACCAAATCAATGTTATTACCTTTATCCAAGATCCCATGGACTTAATGGATTTTTATATTATAGATTTTCAGAAATATATATTTTAATTAATTTTTAGTATCTATATTAATTAAATGTAATAACATATCATGCTTATGATTATGAATTATATATATATGTTTTTTAAATTTTTGATGCAAGAGCATTAAGGTAGAGTCGGAAATGTGACAAGCTGGTCACATGTTGTGGCTTGGGAAGAGGACTAGCCACCCTAATAATTTGAAGACTTTAGTTTTAAAGTATTTTGTTTTAAGTTAATTTGGGCTAACATAGCCATTGTAATATGTAGGTTAAAAGAATAGTTAGATTAGGATTAGTTAGACATTTAGTTGAATAGACTGTTCTGAAACTGAATAACTGTTTCTCAACGATATGGGGATTTTGGGAAAGGAATAAAACAAAACGAAATCCACCATTATGGGGTTCTTCCTTCCATAGATAGAAATAAAGAACTAGAGGGAAATAGGTGTGAGAGAGGGTTGAATAGAGAGTAGAAACGAATGTAAAAAAACTAGCCATCCCAGGGTTCGGTTCTATGTATTTTCCTTTATAAATAAATTCCAAGTGTTTTGGATTGTGATCAGGCTCTTTGTTTCAACCCGTGGATTTTATTACCCTGTCGAGGTTAAGTATTGCATTTATGTGATTATATATGCGTATTGTATTTCTGTTAATGCATAGACAAATTGAGTACAAGGATGCAGTTCTTATGGATTTCGCACAGGAAAAGCTGGGGCAGAGACTGAGGGATAAGAGATGAAGAAATCTAATTGGATTATAGGCGCAACGAGGCTGAGTGAGAAGATGAAGCTTTTGAAAACTTCGTATAGAGAGAGTTATGGAAGAGACTGAGGGATAAGAGATGAAGAACAAGCTCAAGCGGGAAACCACGCCTTTGTAGAATGCACAAAGCTCACGAGTGGTAGTGTTGAGGAATTCTGAACAAAGTCAGAAGGATAGCGGAGGAGTAGCGTGGAGGAATCCATAATGCCAAGCGGCATAGCTGAAAGAGGAGAAATCAGCTAAAGGCGGAATTACTAAGAAGAATTTTGAGAGAGTAATCGACGACGAGGATTGAATCGCAGCGTCAAAGGTTTAAGGATTGGTGGCGGAGATTAGAGTGCGCAAAAGAGATGAAGAAGAGCCAAGACTGTTAAATGAACAACTACAATTAAATCGCATATCTGAAGTAGACGTGTGTCCGTAGGGCACATTTTCACACCAGCGATTAGATTATTTAGGAGTTAAGGATTTTGAAAGGTGAACAAGGTGACTTCTGATGCGACGCAGTAAGAATAGGAGGATGCGATGTGACAAGAGGGAGCCAAGTGTTGGATTTGCGCAATAATGCACTTTGCAAATCATAGCGGATATCATTAAAGAATCGCAAGGTAAGTTGTCCACGACGTGATGCGGTAAGGTTTGATATGTGTGATGCGATGAGGGAAGCCTACGTGTCCGCATGGCATGAAAGCGCACTTTGCAAAGTTTTGAAGGTTAGCGTATGGGTAAAGAATTAAGTTTGTGGGTGAGTGTTATGATGTGTTGTGATTGGTTATCAAGATGTGGGACCCGAGAGCTTTGGTCTTATGTGTATGAATGTATTTTGGGCTATATGAATTATATTGTAAAGAACATTGTTGATCGTTTCACGTATGTATGTTAATAACCCCAAAGTTATTCCACTATGAAAAGAAAAATGAATTTATGTGGGTCCTAACCCACCATTCCACGAGTATACTATGTAATTTTTAGTTACAGCTCCATCAATGCTATCAGAGCAACAAGATCTGAGAGGCGGTGTGAAGGACTTTGAACTAAGAAAAGTTGAGAAAGATTGCTCATTGATTTTGATCGAGTGAACCTTAAGAAGTAGGAATATGGACTAAAGGCTTATGAAAAAGCATAAGAGCTATATCATCATGGATAAAGTAGTAGCACAGACAATAAGTATCAGCAGGAGTGAAAAAATCTCAAAAAGAAGATTAAAGCCTTTAAGGGCAGTGATGAAGGAAGCTAGCAATGGTTTTCTAATTGGAAAAAGAAGTGTGGTCAGAACCTAATATTTCAGTTGAGGTTTAAATACAAGAGGAAAGTAATGTTCTTAAGTGCAGATGAGTTGTGAGGGTAAGCCTAGAAGGAGCATAAAGGAGTGCTCAAGGAGGGTTATAGATTGATGACCAGTACTTGCCAAAAGACCAAGCACATAGAAATTTTAGTGAGGTAAGTTATAGTAGGAGGAACCGTTACTGCAGAGGATAGTGCAGCTCATATAGGGTGAAAGAACCCAAGAATATGACTATTGAAATTCATAACAGAGGTTCAGGAGGCAACCAAAAAGTAAAGAAGGAAGATGCCAAGACAAATGGCATATGGAAACAGATGACTGATGAAGAATATAAGAGAGAAATAGCTGAGACGAGAACCCATATTGATCTATTGATGGATTTTCTATGGAGGAGTGATGAAGACTGGAAGTTCGGATGGATTATGAGGAAGAAATTGAAATGGAATGGGTTCCAAATGTAGAGGGAGCATAGATTGAATGCTCAAGAAGAAGAATAAGAGTCACCAAGCGATGACTTGTGACTGGGGACAAGCACTACACTTGTTTTAGAGATAAAAGATGTTTGTTTTGACTCACAAGGTGGACCAGAATGATTCCATAAAGGGAAGAAGAAAAGATGACCACTAATGGTTATCTGAAAGGTTCACAGAGGAGTCACAATCGAGAGAAAGAAATTAGAAGAGATATCAGTAAAAGAATAAGCATGGAAAAGCTTGGTGTGGTATCTACAGACAGGTTGGTGAAGTCGGCTTGTATAGATGGATTTTTTGTAGTCCATGATGAACAAAAATGAGTTCATGAAGCAAAGAAGACTATGGCTACTGATGGACATAGTAAAGGTTCCAAGGGATATTATGAAAGATCAAGTAAGAATAAACTTGATAGAGAATTAACTGAGATAAAAGTACAGCTAAAAGTTTTGAGAGAATTCATACAAGGGAGTATGGGAAACCAAAGGTATGATTGGGTTTTGCGGAAGAAAAGAGTCAAGTGGAGTTAGTTAGAGAGCAGGAAGAGATCTGACACAAGAATTCAGCTAGAAGAAGAACCAAGAGGAGTTGAATTATAGTATAGTATGTGCGTTGAGGAAGAGGTTTGCTTATGTGAACCTGAGCAAGGGTCTATTTTTGGTGATAGTAGTAATGAAGATGAAGACATGAGACCAGCTGATGGTTTCATGGATCCTTGGAAGGAAGAGAACCAACAGAAAGAGATGATGTTTGGGACAACAAGAGAGGCTATGGATCCTTATGGTTTTGAAGCAAATGATCATTGTATGTTTGCAGGTGAAGTAGGTAAAGAAGACAATTTTCTGATGTTGTCATAAACACTACAAGGAAAAGACCCTCTTGTGGAGGTTATAAAGGAGGTTTTTAGTGTTATAAAATTGGCCAAATTTGTTAAAAAAACATTTTTTACAACATCCGTTTATAGTTACAGAGGTTTTGGCAGAGCTTTTAGCTGAAATTCAACACAACTAAAAAAATTGGGTAGCTAGGGGTTATTACGGATGATTTTTTCATCGGTGTGCTACTAAGGTTTCAATGCACCGGTGTGTGTCATCTACAAGGTGGCTAGAGGTGGTCGAAGGTTCCTGCACTGGGCCGTCAAGGTATAAAACTACACCGGGCACAGGGTTGGTGATACAATGCACGTGGTCGTACCAATTAGTCTTGGGATTTGTGCAGTGCCCATAGGTCGTCGCAATGCACCGGTATGTAGACTTATAGAAATGCACCGGTGTGCTGTATCAGACAAACGCAACGGTATTTATAATTGGTATTGGTATTTGTGTGGTGCCCATATGTCGTACAAATGCACCGGTGCATAGTCTCACATAAAAGAACTAGTGTGCAGTATCATACAAACACACCGTGATTTTTAATTGTTTTGGTATTTGTGCAGTGCCCATAGGTCGTAGAAACACATCGGTGCGCTGAAGCATACAAATGCACCAGTGTAAAGTAACTGACACACACTGGTGTTCATTTTGTATTATTTAGAAAAATCTACCCGTGATAGTGTAATTATTGTGATTTTTCTAAATCCATTATTCATCAGAAGTCTACAGATCTTATAATGATATTCATATTAATTAAATTTTTATTAATGCATTTGAATGTGATATTTGGATTGATTTTTTATCATATCATAATTATTGTGATTTTTTAAAATTCATTATTCATCAAAATTCCACACATATATATCTTATAACAATATTCATATGAATTATATTTCTATTAGTGCATTTGAGAACAACAATGGAGAATGCAGTAACGAAAATGGAGAACACAATAGAATAAATTAACACACACACACACACAGATATATATAAGACAATCTTTGTCATACAAAATGAGACAGTTATTGGTATCCCTTTGTGTTTTAATTGGGATACTATGTCCATTACATTAAACAAAATGTCTGATTTCACAGACAGATATTTCAAAATATACAACACATTGCTTTGATATCCAAACATAGTGATCATCATTCTTCGCTTGAACTGTTGTCACTGCTAGAACTACTTCCACGACTTGGGTTATTTTTAGGAATGTTTTGTTCACGGTGTTGATTGTTTTCTTCTTCTTCACCTTCCATATACAAACATACAAATAAACTTAAATGAGTGTATATACATTGGTGAGAATAATGAAAATTGAAATATTAAATAATATACATCAATGTAAATCGAAAAGAAAAATGATGTACCATAGTCACAATTGACTCATAAATTATACACATTCTTTCAAAACTATGTACCTTTCCATCTTTCAAAATTTCATCTATTGACACAGTTCCATACTTTGTTTCCTGCAAGTGTTATACCCCATAACAAATCAAATATTCAATATAAAATATTTTTTTGTTCTATTAATTATAGACGGAGCTAAGTAAAACAAGATCGATAGATGCTTACAAATTCTACAATTAATTTATGATATGCCTCATAACCCATATTTAACCCAATTTCAATCAACTCGTCTGATGGTTCTTATTTGTATATTAGCACCTATTTGAAGAAATTCAATGATGATTTTTGTAAAACAACTTAAAAAATACAAAAATGAAATCTAGTTAAGTTGTTATAAGGAAGTAACAACTATGCACAAACTTATATATGAACCCTTTTTTTCCTTGTTGTCTTGTTTTATGTGTCCAATGGGCTTCATTTTATTTTCTTTTCTGCAAGAAAATACTTGAAAATTAATATTTAATGCTAAATTATTTATTTATTGTAACTAATGATCGAAAAATTCAATGATTACATATTAAATGTTAAGCACATTTTTGTTGAGATGGCTCCTCCTGTGATGCAATTTTGTCCATTTATTTGACCATATCCTTGTACACTTTTTTGGAGATTCCTAATGGTATATTTATGATATCATCTCACTCATATTTTGAGATTTTCATAATCTTCCTGAAAATGTAACATGACAATAAACTATTTAATTTTTATATTGATATATGAAAGTAAATATAAAAAAAGTTATATTTATAAATAATTATAGACAAACATTTAAAGGAATATTATTTTTTCATTCATTCTTTTTTGTTGTTGTACTTTTTTGCTATTAAAATTCTGACATGTCTCATTGACCAATTCTTTGGAAACTCTTGTTGTAATTTAGATAAACTTTGGTTCTTGGAATCATCGGATTGGTTTTTGTATTGTAAGTGGAAAGAACGTTTATACATTTGTTCCACTAGATCCCTCAAACTTTTGGAAAAGTTTTTCCCCCTTTCCTTAGCCTCCAGCACCACTCCAGATGAGCTAAGGAGCAATTCATTTTCCTTTGCATGTTCTATTTTTTTTCTTTTCTTAGAATAACATTTCTTTTCTAAGTTGTTGGTCCCTGTAGAAAATTAAGCAGATGTGAATTAATAGACTGTTTGACACATGTTATCTAATAATTTTAAGTATATTATTAATGAAAATTAAAAAAAGAAACTCATATTGGATCGATAGTATTTTTTCATTCACCTGATTCATCCTTTTACAAATTCTCCATCAATATTTTACGCTCTTATGGTCCTATATCAGAAATAATCTTATCGAGCTTTGTCATTTTGTGGCTCTGTATGATGCACATTAAATAATACATATTAGTTAAACTTACATGTAGTTCAAAAAAAAATATTTTTTGTAAAGAATTTACAAAGAACTTGCCTTTTTTTCTTTTCTTGATGTGTTATCATTATTTTTGTTACTTGATCTCTTGTCAGTCATTTCTTTATCAATATGAAACATGTACCATATCATTCATTAATATATTTACAAATAAATTGTCAACTTTTCAGGTAAAAAATAAATCTCAAGAAATTGGTGCGCCTTTCATTAAGTACGCACCGAAGTCAGTGCGTGGAGGTATTATAAACACATCGCGAAAACAATATAATAGACCGTATGATGCTATCCTCGTAACAAGGCACACTGGTGCCTTATTTTAGATATGGCGCACTAATTAAAAAAAAATTTTAAATTTCTTATTACACAGTACTTGCACGGTGCACGATGTTACACAGGGCGCACCGATAAAAAAAATCCATTTCTTTCAAAAATTCATGGAAGGGCCAACATGGATTGGGATTCGACTATGCAAGTTGTCTTGTGGGTTGGATATCAATATAAAATGAAAAGCCCTAATTCTGAAATCACAGAAACATGGACAAGAAAGGGCAGAAACAAAAAAATTAGGGTTTACAGTAAAAATGGATAAAATTGCTGAAAAAGTAAAAAAACTACAGAAAAATAAAAAGAAAAATCAAATTTAATCACGATATCATTTTAAATTCTATGTTATAGGGTTTGAATCACTAGAGGTTTGGATTCTGATTGTATGAATACTTATGTTCGAACATATTTCACTGCTCCATAGTGCTCTCGTGCTCTCTTGCTCCAGGTATGTCTCCTGCAAATCTTTGGATGAAAATTTTAGCAAAAATAGTGAAATAATGAAAAGTGTTTAGTATTTAACGAAATTTTTAATGAAATTAGATTTTCGAAAATATTTTGCCACCCATTTTTCAATTTTCCATTTTTTTTCACTTAAGAAAATAGAGTTGCGCTTTTTTTTATTTGCGGTTATTCGTCACCAGTGAGTCACTTAATAGCACCACACCTGTGCATCCATTGGTAACATGGCATCGGTGCATAGTAACTAAAACACACCGGTGTGTAGTAACTAGAACGCATCAGTGCGGTTATCTATACATTAGCATTGATTTGTGGTTGAGGCACTGTAATTAATTTTACATGGGTACACCAAAATTAGACATGTTGGAAATATAAATTTTGCTGTGAAAATATTTGGGCCATTTCTTTTCAAAACTACACCTCTTCTTCTTTCAGAAAAAGAAACTTGAACCTTTCCATAACCTGCAACAAGAAAAGGTGCCCCATGATTTTCTTACTGACCCATGATCTGCTTGCTCATTTGTAAGTTCCTCCTCCATCTTGGCATCCAATTTCCTCTTTTCTCCTTTTTTATTTCTATCTTGATCTTAAAAAAATTTATACAATCTTTGTTTTACGAGAAACTGACCTTGAATTTTCTAGGAGAAATGACAACGAGTCCTTCATTCTGCATTTGTTAGCAGAAGAAGACCGATTTTCGACTAGATGATGCAGTTATTACATGTGGAGGTAATGGTTTCCTGTAGAAAATGAGTATAGGGTTGAGCAGAGGAAAGAAATTGAAAAATGGTAGCTGTATATATCTATGCTTTTATTCCCACATAAATGGTCACTGGATTTCCATTTATAATACAAGCAGAATTTTTACTGGTTTCATCCAGAGAGAGCATCATTTTCAATAAAAAATGGAACCAGGGAACCCTTAAGTGGATCGCATTCACTTTTTGTTCGAAATTTCATTCTTTGATAAGTGCTAATTCACCTATACTTTCAAAAATATGGATTTTTGGGTACCTTCCATGTGATATTCCTCATTATCCACATGACCACAACTTAGACAGGTTAGAGATGCCATTTAGCTTCAATTGAAAGCTGGAGATGTGATTTTATGCGACGTCAGCTTTTCCAGTAAAATTTTGTGTAAGCCAACCAAAGCTTGGACAATACTACAATCTTTTAAACGCATTCTGGAGAGAGCAAGTCAACATGGTCATCAAATAGAACAAGCCCATATTTTTTATCGTAATGTACACATTGTGCCCTATTTTAGATATGGCCCAATGATTTCTCTGTTTTCCTTAAGGGAATGAGATTCCTTCCCTTCGTGGTGCCTCTTGCCTTTATTGACTGCCTCGATTGATCTTTCTCTACTATCCAATCTTTCCCTTCCATCCTTGTAAGAATGAGAATAATTGCCTTCATGTGATCTCTTAGCCCATTCAAAAGACTCAATTAATCTCTCTTTGACATCCGTTAGAGAATATGACATCTTGCTTTCAAAGAACTGTTTCACCTTGCTAGTCACCAGAGCGTCGACAAGTATTTCTTTGCCATCAACTTTGCTCTCCCTTTCTCCATCATGGGACCTCTTAACCCTATCGTTGGCCTTAATCGAATGCTCTCTACCATGATCAAGAAAATACTTACCCTCATGACCAGGCCTCTTAACCCTATCGTCGGTCTCAGCCGAGCGCTCTTGACCACCCTTCTCATATTTTTCATAAATATTTTCTCCTTTTGTATTCTATCGAGCTCTATAGCTATCTGCATCCCTATAATTAAGCGTCTTTGCCTATATTTCCATTTGAATCACTTATTTTTTCTGCTATAAATTTTCAGCCAAAATTCAAACTCTCGTCTTTTCAAACCCTCATCTCCTAAGAAAAAATCTTGCCCCTGATTCGAACCCTCCACTGCTCCAATACTTTACTTTAAAAAATAAATTTGCCTTCTTAAAAAAGATATTTCAATGACATACCTGGTTCATGCGAGGTTTTATTTAACCCTATTCTGGTGCGTTGGGTTTTATAGGTGCATCGGTGCGGTTTCATAAGCTGTGTTTTATGTTTTGGCATGGTGTTTTATGACGCACTGGTGCAGAAGATTTGTGAAGCACCAGTGCACTATAGTGCTAAGACGCACCAGTGCGGGTTATGATAATAAACGCACCGGACAAAAAGCAGGAACTTTTTTTGGTATGTAAGATCATAATAAAATAATGATAATTCTAAAGTACATGGATTTATTTTCATTATTTTCTAAACTTTATTATGTTACAAAAATTCATATTATTCTAGATCTATTAGTTTACAATTATTTACAAATTTAAAAATTTTAATAAAATCATTTGACATTAATACAATTAAAATTTTACAAATATTTACATACAATTACAATTACAATTACAATTTTACAATTTCACATACAATTACGATTAGAATTAGATTTACAATTACAATTTTAGAATTTTACATACAATTAGAATTAGAATTAGAATTACATTTACAATTACAATTACAAATTTACAAATATCTTACATACAATTACAATTACAAATAAAATTACAATTTTAGAATTTTACATACAATAAGAATTACAATTACAATTTTACAATTTGTCATATATACAATTATAATTACAATCATTTCACAATAAATTAAATATTACAATTACAATTAAATTTTTACAAATATTTTACATACAATTACAGTTAAAATTACAATTATAAATACAAATACAATTTAACATACAATTAAAATTTAAATGTCAATTACAATCACGACATAATATTTAATAACTATCATGGTCATTTAATATTAAATTAATTAATAAACATCACCATCATGATAACCATCATACAAACATCATATTCAAATAAAAAATGCATTCAAATTCGCTAACCTCGTCATCATCATGATCATCTAACAAAACACAATTAGAATTATATAACATCATCACAAGACAACATCAAATATACATCTGATCATGTCAAATAACTCATGCTATCATATACACATCTATCTGCAAGCTTCACATTAAATGAACATATCTAACATGACCTAACAATATACACATCATGATGATCACCAACATGTAAATTAAGCACAAATCCAACATGAACATAAAATAGATGGACTATATATATATATATATATATATATATATATATATATATATATATATATATATATATATATATAATGTTAAAAATATACAACTATAATATAAATGTCATGGATCAGCTGGTGGTACAACATCAATAGCAATACTAGTCGAGGCCTGCTCAGTCAATGGTGCAGTCTCGACGGTCGATGGTCCAGCCTGTACATGATCATGAGTACTACTGGATGCTGCAAGCTGCTGACTGGATGTGGTCGTCGATGGTCCAGCCTAATCTTCATGATGATTGCTGCTAGATGCTAGTGGAGGCTGCTCATATCGTGCAGCGCAAGGTGAATGATCATGAAATGATGAGTTTCTACTCGCGAAATTTTTATCACCGTGTGCTGTGTCTAGACCATTCCTATAACGTGCAACGGTCCTCCTCAGCTGTGTAACTAAGGTCGTAGCTCCTATGACATGCCATATTGGGCTATACATGTCACACAACATGCCTCTCCACATCTGTAACAGCCAACTATCAGCCTGTATGTCTCTCTTATGAGCGGGCATGATGCCCGTGTCAACAGTCAATGCAATGTGTTGGTCGCCCAACTCCATCTTGTATCTAGTATCAAGTCGACCGCGCTTAGAAAAAGGCGGTACCGACGTGCCAACAAGAGTAGGTATCTCTGCACCAGCCTCCTGATGATCCTCAGCATTTGGCATGGCCTGATCGTCATAAGGATCCACACCTGGATCATGTGGTGGTGCCGGCATGTCCTTGGCATCAAAAGACCCAATGTATGCAAGATATATACAAGTAGACAACAATAATTAGACAATTTCATTACACAATTTAATAAAAACAAGTTAAAGAACATGTTAGAATAAATTTAAATAAAGAGTAATATTACCTCTATCATCTGGCGACTCATCATCTGTGAAGAGGATGTTGGCACACCCTCGCCAATCCAATGCAGCATAAGGACAGGGGACCATAATGAAGGGATGCAGCTCGTCAACACTGGCTAGCAACTCTGTTGCATCATGCAATATCCTCATTGGAAACACAATCTCACCCCTCTTGGGCATCATCTGCCCCCACATGTGCATCTGTACCTCGAACATCGGCCTACGAGGTTGTCGAACAAAAGTAGGCCTCGTCTCTAGAAACCTCTCAAAAAATAAACAAAAAAAGCCCTGAAGCAAAAGGGAAGTTGACCCTCCTTTGTGCATGAGCATGACATCTATATAAAGTTGTATAGAACTCCCACAAAAAAATGGCAGACCACCTGACAAGTCGTGGCTCTTGTACTAAAGAATCAACATAATATAGAAGTGAGCAACTAATGCGTTGCCCATCACTGGTGTTTTGTGAAATGGTCAAAATGAGAAGTGAGAGGCACTGCACCTCCTCACTATCAAATGGACCAATATGTAACTAACCTCCAGCGACCTGAAAATATGAAGGAGATAGTACATTTGCTCTAATGTATCTCTGGGAGTAGACTAACTGACTCCCTGCTACATATCCAGCTGGAACCTTTGGGAATGATGGAAAATCCACCTCTCCCCTCAATAGCCCTATAATTAAATATATGTCCTCCTCAGTGGGCATGTACCACTAGTTAGGACCAACCTGGAAAGCGTGTCAGTGGGCATTCCACCTGTGGAAAAGATGTCTCAAAAACACACCATGGCCCTTTAGGGAAGTAACCTCCTCATAGAACTTGAGGAGGCCTACCTACCTTAGGAGCCCCTGGGTAGCTGTTGTAATAGGGCGAGGGTACGCATCTTTCTCCCTCTCTCGTGCCTCCCACAGGCGAACCATGTTATATTGCTTCGCTTGTTGTTGTTGTTGTTCCCCCTCTTCTCTTTGAGTAATTAAAATATTAAATAATTTTTTTTTTATTAAATGAGACATGTATTTCGGAATATACATATATATTTTTTTTTGGAAAAAAAAAAACAAAACAGTCGGTGCGCCATAAAAAGCAGTCATGCACCTATTCTGGTGCGTTTTTTGTTTGTCACGCACTAGTGGCGGTGCCCCAGATGACATTCAACGCACCGTAGGCAGTGCACCTGAAAATTTTCAGAGCACCGGTGACTATGTACGGTGTCAGGAATGCGATGCGCTGACTAAAATATACGCCTCGACGCGTATAGTTGGGTCAACGCACTGACATCCTGACTTCATTACACAGTCAACGGTGCGGTCTTTTACTAGGTCGCATCGTTAACCTTGTCGAAATTTTGAATGCGATGCCTTGACAAAAATACCCGCCCTGGGGTGGATATTTCCGTCAACGCACTGCGTTCTCGCTATTCCACATGGTCAATGGTATGATCAACTAAACGACCGCACCGCACTTTTTTTAAATTTTAAAATAACGCGGTGCACCTTTCAGTATCCACCCCGGAAACAGTGCGGATACCGTTAGCACTGATTGCGGTGCAGCCTATAAATTTTACAGGCAACACTACTTACCGGTACGAGCCGAATGGCTCGAGCGCACTGCACGAAAAAAAAAAATTTCTTCTTCTAAATGGTTAATTTTAAGGTTATTTGAAATTTTAATCCGTTAAAAATCTTAATTATGGAAAACAAGAAAAATACCTGTACATTTGGCTATCGAGGAGGCATATTGGCTGTAGAATTCAAAAAAGAAAATTTTCCCACCGTTTTGCAAAATGCAAGCTGGAGATTGGTGGGCAATGCATAGCAGCAGCAGTGCAATGGGTGCAATGGGAGCACCGATGTCAGGGTGGCTCAGACAAGGGATAAATTGCACTAGTGTTTGAGAGCTCTGGAGCACTGAGAAAAGTGAAAATTGCAATTTTTTGGCCGTAATTTAACCCTGTTCCAGTGCGCGTGGTTTTATAGGTGCACTGGTGAGGTTGCTTAATACTGCACTGGGCAGTTTCTGTTTTGGCGCAGTGCTTATGATGCATTGGTGCGGTTTCTTAATACCACACCGAGTGGTTTTTGTTTTGGCGCGGTGTTTTATGATGCATTGGTGCGGAAGAGTTGTAAAGCACCAGTGCTCTACAGTAATAGGATGCACCGAGCGGGTGTGTACGGAGCGCATGGTGTCTGGTGTGCAAATGTTTTGTGCAAACCAGTGCTTTACCTTGTTGAGTGCTCCGGGGCGGTTTCGGATGATAAGCACACCAAGAAAAAAACATCCGCAAAAACCTTTTCCCACCAACCTCCTCTAGTAACCTCTGCTAGAAATGGATGTCTGGGGTATTTTTATAAGGTGTTCCTCAAAAAAATCCGCTAGAGGGTCTTTTCCTTGTAGTGAAATGATGAAGGGGGAGGACAGAATCTGAATTCTGTTCAAGAAGAAAATGAGACAGCTGAGTCTCATATACTTGCACATGCACAACTAAGTGAAGGCAGTGATTTCCAGGGTACAGTGAAAGCTAAAAAGAAGGAAGACTTGGCTTATGATGATGGCCAAGAAGAGAAAGAGGAAAAATATGATATCAAGCATTCATATGTTATGCTTGAGAAAGCTGAAAAGAAGACTAGTGAAGACTTTCTGAGTCCTTAAAGAGACCTAGAATAGCAAGAGAAAGATTTGGTGATTGAGTCATCAAATAAGACCACTGGGTCTTGTGAGTTGAATGCTGACAATTTGAATGTGTTTGCAGGTTCTGTAGAAGACAATCCATCTCTTGGAATTGTCTCAAGTAAAGCTGAAGTTTATCTAGCAAAGCATAATGAAGAAGAAAATTGTCAAGCAAGGTATGATGAAGAGTATCTTTCTGATGAAGACCAAGTTGAGTTGTTGAAGCAAAAGGAATTCATAAGTTCCTTATTTAATGAAGGGAGTAACTTTAATGGAGATGAAGTAGTAATGCCTCATGAGATGAAATGTGTTCTTGATGAGGACAAAGAGGAATTGGCTTGCGTAAATAGCCAAAGGAAGCTTGTTGGATGGACATTTAGGACTGTCATAGAAATGGAGAATCAAAATTTTATTCTGGTTAAAGATGAAGAAGCAATGTCACAAAGAGGTTTCCTTCGTAAGAAAGCTATAAATATGAAAGTGAGACAGTTATGCCTCAAGCTAAATGAAAGACAGTCCTAGAGATAGAAAAGACTGAATTGACTATTAGTACTAGTCAAGAAGTAGAAGGACAATAGTGGAGTGTTGCAAGGAAGAGGAAGCGAGTTATGTTGAAACTATAATACAACATACTGAAGAGGTACTTGAAGGGAATAAAGTAATTAGTGAATGGTTGAGTTGCTTGCTGAAAGCATTTGAGCAAGAGAAAGAGATTACAGACAATAACATGGGACTATTTCAAACTGTAGTTGAAACAGAGATAGATACTAGTTTCCAAAACTTAATTTTGTTAACTAGTATATCGGAAAGAGTGAATAAATATATTATTGCAGTCAGAGAATTAGAAGGAAATTTAACTTTTGACAGTAAATTTGAAAACAAGGAAAAGAAGAGGGATGTTGCAGAGGGAGATATGTTCAAATATATTCAGGAAGTTTGGGTGGTAGCAATGTCTAGAGTAATATTTGGAGCAATATCTGGGACATAGTGTAGTCGAATGTGTTGGCAAAGGACTGGAAATAAGATTAGATTACAGCAGAAGATTGAATTGCAAGAAACCATAGATGAACTATGGGAGTAAATGCAAATACCTAAGAAGAGTTATAGAAAAATGAAGAAAGCAGTCCACTGTGGAATTGTTTGGAAAGTGAAGAACAATGAAGCTAGAAGCAGTGAAGCACTACAATACAAAGTATGGAAGCCTGGAAGATTTCAACTAAATAATGGTGAAGACAATGCATCTTATGGACAACAGCAAAACAGAGTTTGGAATCCATCAAGATTCAAGCATTGAAGACACATGACTAGGAGGTCATGAATTCTTTTACCTCGGGAGTCTAATGCAGGAGCATTAAGGTAGAGTCGGCAATGTGACAAGCCGGTCACATGTTGTGGCTTGGGAAGAGGACTAGAAATCCTAATAATTTGAAGACTTTAGTTTTAAAGTATTTTTCTTTAAAGTTAATTTGTGCTAACATAGCCATTGTAATTTGTAGGTTAAAAGAATATTTAGATTAGTATTAGTCAGGCATATAGTTGAATAAATTGTCCTGAAATTGAATAAAAATTTCTCAACCACATGGGGATTTTGCGAAAGATATAAAACACAACCAAATCCACCATTATGGGGTTCTGCCTTCCATAGAGAGAAAGAAAGAACGAGAGGGAAATAGGTGTGAGGGAGGGTTGAACAGAGGGTCGGAACAAATTTAAAAAAACCAGCCATCACAAGGTTCGGTTCTGTGTATTTTCCTTTATAAATAAATTCCAAGTGTTTTGGATTGTGATCGGGCTCTCTGTTTCAACCCATGGGTTTTATTTCCCTCTTGAAGTTAAGTATTACATTTATGTGATCATATATGCATATTTTATTTCTATTATTGCATAGATAAATTGAGCGCGAGGATGCAGTTCTTGTGAATTTCACACTGGAAAAGCTGGGGTAGAGACTAAGTGATGAGAGACGAAGAAATCTAATCGAATTTTAGGTTTAGTGAGGCTTAGCAAGAAGATGTTAATATAGAGAGAGTTATGGCAGAGAACGAGGGATAAGAGACGAAGAAAAAGCTCAGGAGGGAAACCACGCATTTGCAGACCACACAAAGCTCAAGAGTGGTAGCGTTGAGGAATTCCGAACAAATTCGGAAGGATAACAGAGGATTAGCGTGGAGGAATCCGTAATGCAGAGCGACGATAGCTGAAAGAGGAGAAATCAGCTAAAGATGTAATTACTTAGAATAATTATGAGAGAGTAATCAATGGCGAGGATTGAATCGCATCGTGGAAGGTTTAAGGATTGACGATGAAGATTAGAGTGGGTAAAAGAGGCGAAGAAGAGCCAAGATTGTTGAATGAACAACTACGATTAAATCGCAGATCCAAAGTGGACGTGTGTCAGAAGGGCATAGTTTCACATCGGTGATTGGATTATTTAAGAGTTAATGATTTCACAAGGTGAAAAAGGTAACTTGCGATGCGACGCAGTAGGAACACGAGGATGCGATGTGATGAGAGGGAGCCACGTGTGCACTTTGCAAATCATGGCGGATATCACTAAAGAATCGCAAGGTAATTTGTCTACGACGTGATGCGATAAAATTTGACACGTGCGATGCGACTAGGGAAGGCTACATGTCATCATGGCGCGAAAGCGCATGTTGCAAATCTTTGAAGGTTAGCGTATGGGTAAAGAGTTAAGTTTGTGGGTGAGTGTTGTTATGTGTTGTGATTGGTTGTCGAGATGTGGGACGCGAGAGCTCCGGTCCCATGTGTATGAATGTATTTTGGGTTATATGCATTATATTGTAAAGAACATTGTTGATCATTTCACATATGTATGTTAATAACCCCGAAGTTATTCCGATGTGTAAAGAAAAAGGAATTTATGTGGGTTCTAACCCACCAGTCCACAAAGATAAGTTAATTTCCAGGAACAGCTACGTCAATTTTCTTAATAAAAAAAGTTACAATATAACAAATTGAATTGAGTCTATTTATTATTTTATAATTTAATAGACTTCGTCATTGTTGTGGTTGTTTTTTGATCTAGTTTGTTGGTGTTTGATATAGTTTGTTGTTTAATATAGTTTCTCATTTTATAGATACTATAACATCTCCCTTATACTTGGTTGTAGAGTGCCTCTCAACCCAAACATATTTTCTTCTATTAAATGATTTATTTATAAACTATGAAAATTTACTTTCTGCATTAAAATTATTAAAAGAAATATAATAATTATATTTGTAGTATACTATAATATATTTACTCTTGGGTTTTCTCCATGACTATAAAAGGTAATATGGTTTGTATTTAATTTTCACTATGAATTAAGATAGGGAGGTATTCATAAGTAGATGATTTCATTAGTAGTACTCTCTACCATGAAAATGACCTTTGGTTATGATGAAGTGGAAGTTTAAACTAATTTTGTTTGGCTAAGAGTTAGTCTTCCTATGACATAAAGAGATAGAATAATGGCCCATATCCCACTACTTTGAGAATTTGACATCTTTTTTCATTCTTAGAACATATTTGATGTTTAAATTTTGCCTAAGTTTCAATGCATTAAGTAATGTTTTTTTAATAAAAATCGTTAACATAAATATTTTTTTAAATGTATATTATTATACAATTCGTCAATAGGCATATATATATCAACCTTAGGTGGGGGAAGGTTGTTGAATTTATTTTTTTATTAATGGATGATAGCGATTAACTACAAAGTGAGTATATTCATAATATACTTCGTCTTAGAGGATCATCGACCGTTGTGTTTCACGTGAGGTCGATGCTTTGGGATTAGAAATACATGGAAATTATTTGATAGTGAAAAAGCAAAGGACTACAAAAATAGAGAGATGTGTGCACGCACAAAAAAATAATTACTATTACCATGAATCACTCAATTACATGGTGTATTTATTGTGTTACTGAGATCCAACTGTTTCTAAAATGAGGGTTTGCAGTTGAGAAAATATCTCAATGGTCCAATCCACTCAACAAACCAATATTACTCAATTTCTGAAGTAAGCATTATTCTAAGTTCCCCCTTGAATCTTACATTATTACATAAGTCAAAAAGTACATATAAAGCATATCAAGTCTAATATGGTCTTCATGAACAATTATGTTCATTATGGGATCTCGCGGACATTTCTCTTTTTCACCACCACAGGAGCTACCACTTGATCTTCATTTGAAGCATACTTGCCTCTGACCATCGTTGAAAAGCTTTGAAAAATTGACATTTCTTAACTACCCTGAAGAATAGTTGAGATATTGAATATGTATATGGACAAATTTTCATCCTAGTAGTATGCACCAAAATACACACTTCCAGTTATATAGGCAACTTGTCTAAATACAGAGCTTATCCAATAATCAATTATTCAATGCACCTTTCTTCACACACATATACACACATTAATAAATAATATAAATGATAGTTTTTTAGTAAAACAGTAGAGGCTCTGTATTAAATGCTTTATCACTATCATAGTTAGAGAAGTGATGAAGATTAGCCTCTTGTAAATCTTCAATAGTAGTTATGTTGGTTGATTCCTTTAATTTTCCATTTAAAATATATATGGAAATAGACTTACATTTGAAGGTTGTATGTCCATTTTTTCGATGGTAAAAAAATTCTACTGAGTTCTTGTTTTTATTGACTCTTCCCTTTGATAATAATGGCATCTAACCATGTGAGTTGTTCTCTGTGTTACCCAATTTCATCCTCTTCTCTTCTGCTAAGAGTGTTGAAATCATTTCATCTAATGTTTGAAATGAAAATTGACATAGGGTGAAAATAACATTATCATAGTTTGAAGGTAAGTTTTTTAACAAAATAACATTATCATCTTCTTCTTCTATTTTTACCTCAATTTCCTAAAGCTACCTTATGAGTAATCTTAGATCATTTATGTGTGCATACAATGATACCCCATTATATATTTTGAATTTGAATAACTGCAATTTCGAGGAAAATTTTGCATTCAATCCCTTTTCCTCAAATATCCTCCTTAATTGTTCCCATATTTGTGAAGAGGGCTTTCCTAAGTCTATAAGGTGAAGTTGTGAACCTGAAAAAGATAATCCTATAATAGATTTAGCTCTTTCTTCCCTTTTATGTCATTCAACTAATTGTTTTGGATCTTGGGGCACTGGTTCTAGTCCTTTTAGTAAGCCCCATAAGTTTTTGCATCAAATTCATTTGGACTTTCACCTTCCCAGTTTAAAATTTTGAACCATTGAATTTTTCGAGAACTATTTGCTCCATAATTAAAATAAACAATTACTCTATAATTATTATTACCTCGTTCATTGTTTACAACTCTTATGATGCATCTAGTGACTTTATTCACTTCTCAGTGCCAGTAATATAATACCTTCAACCAAATTATGCAAATTTATATGTTAGATTCTAGTCAATTATGGGCCTAATAGTTCTTGTTGCTACGACTAGCAGCTTTCAACAAATAAAATTTATAAATATTTGACTCATAAAAAGAAATATGCAGCATATTAAATCAAGCAAAGGTAAGGAACCAAGTGAAGAATGGCTCCGAGATAAGTATTCAGAGGTTAACGAGCTGTAAGCACTCGTACATGTTCCAATAAAGAAAAGACAACGATTTGAAGTAAATTGGTGCAACCCCATGTGCTTTTTCTTGTGTAGGATTTGTATGCCTGTGAATGGCTTATTACACAGTCTTATCATTAGGCTGTCTCAAACCAATGTTAATAATTACCCATATAAAACCATCTGTTGCGCCTTGGGAGAAAGCCAACCTTAGGCCCAAACATGTAGATCACTAACTTCTAGATGATAAGATTCAAAGAAGGTGGATCTATGACTCAGAGACAACTCACACACATAAGAAATAACTACTTCTAAAATAATGCATCGGGACTCACAATCAAAATATGTAAATTACATGACACGCATGAATGCATTACTTCCAATAATATTTTTATGAATTATAAAAAAATAATAAATCATTCGCTTTAAAAAAAAATAGGAAAATCTATAAAAAAAACTATTCATTCACAAAATTTCAAAAACATTATGAGCAAAAGTGACTACTCTTACCACAAAGTCCAATGACACGAAGACAAACACGACTCTCCACTTAAAATTTATTATCTCCAGTAGTTACTAACCCCCACTGTCTTCCTCTATCTTCTATTTCTTGTACATCTTCATGGACACCACTCGAATTGTTTTCTTTGTGATCAGGTACAATGTCCCCTCCTCATGCATTATTCCCTTCGCCTTCTATTGTAGTGTCTAGAGGCATTACATTTGTGGAAAAGGTGAAGAAAGTTCATCCATGTGTTTATGGAATGTGATTGCAATAGATGAATTCCCCATTAAATTTTACTTTCCAGTAGAATTAGTTTTAAATGTATTTTTCATTTTAGTATTCAAAGATATAAATGCCAATATTGCACTTCATTTTATATAAGCTATATTGTTAAATGGTGTTGAGGTGCATGGAAGGCATAAATAAAGCCATTAATAAGTCTAATGTTGAATAGATATTATAATTTCATTTGATCATCTCGTACAAAATATTGTAATTTCATTTTTTTTTATCCAAAAAATATTAGCATTGGTTTTCTAACAATTTGTATAATTGCATTACAATTTTTTTTTGCCATTTATATAATTACATGTTAATTTTTTTTTCATGTGATGACTCAAATGTTAACTGGTTCAACATTTAGTTTGCTTAGACATTAGACATTCAAATTCTTTTCTGAATATAAATCTACCTTTTTGTTATTTTTGGGTTCAACAACATCTAGCTGATCAAATTATTAGTATTTATGTCAACTAGAATATAGATATTCCACATATAAGGATTATCCCATGTTTTAAAAAAATTGTTTGATCAATCACAATGAATTAGTAAATAATGCTGATGAAATGAATAAGTTTAGATATAATTAATGTGAATCTTATTATATATAATTAACTTTTCAAATGTTGAAAATATTACACCACAAACTTGACAGGAATTCAACATTAAAATAATTTGCATATTTTAAATGACAATTCCAAATCAAATTATGGTCACAAATGTAATGGCATGTTCATGAAAGAATGTAGAGAAATTAAATATAGTTTAGTAAGAAACCCAATGAAAAAATTGACAGAATGAAACCATTTCACAAACAGATACCAGCAAAAAGTAAGTGATTTAAAATTAACAAATTTGGAGCGAATCAAAGTTTCAAATTACTGAATTTAAATTAGCTTATTGTTTGCGCTCGTAACAACATTTGTCACTTCATAAATCAAAACTAAAATTTTGAATGAAAATCAAATTTGAAATTTACGTTACCAACATCTTCGATTCCATGAGCTTCTCATTCTTGAGACTCCACACTTTAATAATTCGCGTCACACAGCACCGAAGACACATGGAACTTTTGACTTTAGTTAAGCTAACAGTTATTATCGCCCCCACTTTGTCCCGCAGCTTCTATTGCTCCTCCAATTGTATGGAGAAGGGTGTCTAAAGATTGTCCATAACTGGTTTCGTTTCCTTCGCCATCAGCGACAGTTTCGTTGTTGCCATTTGGAGGCACTGCACTGTTGCCGTTGCCTGTGGCTATAGCGGTAGGCACTGCATTTGTGGCTATAGTGGGAGGGAGCACTACATCAATGTTTGGTGTAGTTTGCCTAATAAATTAAATTACATAGTATGAATGGGTTTAATAGTTAAGAACATGCATTTTTTTTTTTTTAATGTTATAGATTCTAAATTAGAGAGATAGAATATGTATGTTTTGCTAGACTTAGAAGTCAAATCCGGATATAATCTCAACTTTTAAAACATTATCCACATACTCATTTGTTATTCCTAAAGTTATATAATTTATGAATTGGAGAGTAATTTATTTTATTTTATTAATAAACATTTTTTCTCCAATAATTTACTCATTAAAAATTATCAACACTCAAGATTCATCTTACATTGAAGAAATTATAAATATTCAGGTTATCTTAGTTTTAAAAAATAAATAATTTTATTAACTACAAATATATGATTTTTACAAACATTCATTATATTTATTTTTTTTATAAATTTCTAAAATTTTATTTGATATTATAAATATCTAAAATTTTATTTTATATTATATTGGCATAGTCATATAAATTAAATTATTTGTAAATATCTGTCATAAAATTAATGCCAATATAAATTAAATTATTAGTAAATATTTGTCATAAAAAATTTTAATATATTAATATGTTTTGTTTTAATTAATTAATTTAATTAAAAGGATAAAAAAACAACTATTTTGAAGACAAATCTCAACTTTTAATTTGTAAATATTATTAAAAACATTTTAAAATATTTTGTGAGTGAAATTCCTATCATCTATCTAATAATTATTACAAATTAATTTAAAATTTTGAAAGTTCTATTTCAAAATAGACATGAGATACTTTTATCCAATTTGTTTTTTGATCTATTACTTTTTATACATAAAAAGTATATTTTCTAACTATTATTTATTTTAGAATTTTTTCGAGATAAAATTTTTGATCAATTTTTAAGCTTTATGATTTAAAATTAATTTTTACTGACACTCTGGAAATCATTGGAACACTTACATTACAAAAAGTTCACAACAGAGTCTAAAAATTATTGAAATAGTTGAATCATGAAGATTTCAAAACACAAACATATAATTCTAACCAATACCTACCAATTTTTAAACAAATAATAATAATAAAATAAAATAAAATTTTGGAAGAAAATAATGAGTTGACTCAGCCCTAGTGAGACAAGTAGGGATGTCTAGCTACAATAAAATTGAATTAAATTATTAAAAGTAGACATGACTACTTACATTATAAAAAGTTGACAACAGAGTCTGAAAATTATTGATACAGTGGAATCATGAAGATTTCAAAACACAAACATATAATTCTAACCAATACCTACCAATTTTTAAACAAATAATAATAATAAAATAAAATTTAATTTTGGAAGACAATAATGAGCTGGCTCAGCCCTAGTGAGACAGGTAGGGACGTCTAGCTACAATAAAATTGAATAAGTTAAATTATTAGAAGTAGAGATGACTACTTACATTATAAAAAGTTCACAACAGAGTCTGAAAATTATTGAAATAGTTGAATCATGAAGATTTCAAAACACAAACATAAAATTCTAACCAATACCTACCAATTTTTAAACAAATAATAATAATAAAATAAAATTTAATTTTGGAAGACAATAATGAGCCAGCTCAGCCCTAGTGAGACAGGTAGGGATGTCTAGCTACAATAAAATTGAATAAGTTAAATTATTATAAGTAGACATGACTACTTACATTATAAAAAGTTCACAACAGAATCTGAAAATTATTGAAACAGTTGAATCATGAAGATTTCAAAACACAAACATATAATTCTAACCAATGCCTACCAATTTTAAACAAATAATAATAATAAAATAAAATTTAATTTTGGAAGACAATAATGAGCCGGCTCAGCCCTAGTGAGACAGGTAGGGCCGTCTAGCTACAATAAAATTGAATAAGTTAAATTATTAAAAGCAGACATAACTACTTACATTATAAAAAGTTCACAATAGAGTCTGAAAATTATTGAAACAGTTGAATCATGAAGATTTCAAAACACAAACATATAATTCTAACCAATACCTACCAATTTTTAAACATAATAAAATAAAATTTAATTTTGGAAGACAATAATGAGCCTGCTCAGCCCTAGTGAGACAGGGAGAGATGTCTAGCTACAATAAAATTGAATAAGTTAAATTATTAAAAGTAGACATGACTCTTTAACGCTGATGACTAGTGGCATCAGGGACATCTGAAGCTAATAAGTTAAATTTTTAAATGTATTAATAATTATGTCGTTAGCGTTATCCAGGACGAGCAATCTCACCAGTGGTATTAAGTATGAAGGGACATTTAAATTTAATAAGTTAAATTATTAAAAGTATTATTATGCCCGGTATTAAAGTTAAAATGTAAAGGTATTAATAATTATGTCATTACTGTTATCAAAGAACAACCAATCTCACTAGTGGTACGAAGGGATATTTAAATTTAATAATTTAGAAGTATTACTACGGTAGGTAGTAAGATATTGTATTGAGTTTTTAGTTAAATTTATATTAGTTTAGGGCTAGTTTTTTTAATTTTTATAATTTAAAGTTTTACATTGAAATTTATTATTTTATTTTTTTTGACAATATTTTAATTTACAAAAATAAATTAAATTTAAATACAACCATTACTTAATCCATCAAATATTCTCGGACCATGAAAATCGTTTATGTCATATGTCAAATTCACAGAGATTTAAATGTGTGTGTGGATGATATGATGAGGACAAACTTTATTTTTCAATCCATAGATTCATAAATGCGTCGAGGCAGGAAATGTCCACGACAGGATGATACCCTACTTTAATCTCATGGATGAAATTTCCTACCTTGACTGGACTGGAAAATAACGTTTTCCCTGATGAGTGGATTTCAATGAAAATACATCATGTATGATGTCAAATCAAATTCCCAGACCTAAATGTGTTGATCCCAAATTATGTGGATGACAATGATGAGACCGCTAGTGACGTCCAGCTACATCAAAATTTAATAGGTTAAATTATTAAAAGTAGACAACACAACTAGTGGCATCAAGGTACATTTGCAGCTAATAAGTTAAATTATTAAAGGTATTAATCATTATTATGGTTGTATTAAAGTTAAACTCTTAATAATTATGTCATTAGCGTTATCAAGAACGACTAATTTCGTTAGTGGGATGAAGGGATATTTAAATTTAATAATTTAAAAATATTATTATAGTAGGTAGGAATATATTATATTGAGAATATTTTGGTCAAATTTATATTAGTTTGGAGTTAGTTGAAATTTTTTATAAAAATTTTTACACATTGAAATTTTTTATTTTTGACAGTATTTTTTTATTTTTCTGCAATCTGATTAGTGAGCAAATTGAACGTACTACTGCTCTGATGTATAGATTAACAAGCTAAAATTACAAAGGTCCCATCATAAATTGGTGGTCCCCAAAGGATTGTGAAAATGGTTTACTTTTCATACTAAATTCATCAATGGCGGAAGATTCTAAATTTATAAATCAAGAAAAGAAGCTAATTTGAATGTAGTATGTTATCCTAAAAAATTCTGAAGGCTAACTTGTATGGAGGTTAACTGAAATAAGTCTCTCTTTTAAAGTGACTTACTCGTATCACTCCACAACACATTTATGTATTATTCGTTTTCTATACATTTGTTATTTGAATTAGTAAATGGAAGTTGTAGTATCACTCTACCACACATATGTATTATTACTTCTCTATATATTTGTTATTGAATTAATAAATCGAAGTTGTAATATCATGTGAAAGGTGTAATATGTGGCATATTAAAATCTATGCGAGTACTTTGTTTAAATATGGATAACAAGATTCAAAGGAATTATGAGAATTTGAATAAGTTAAAATTAGAAAAGGTAAATAAATGTTGTATAGCTTTGTGTTTTGTATACAAATATGGCATTTAAAATCTACATGAATATTTTGTTAAAATATGTATAACAAGATTCAAGGAGAATATGAGAAATTTGAGCAAGTTAAAATTACAAAAGGTAAATAAATGTTGTATAGCTTTATGTTTTGTATAGAAGATTTTAGACTTAAATAATACATATATTAGTATATCTATTTTTTAATATATTAATTTATATAGTATTAAATTATAAGTTGTTGGGTGTATACTGTTTTTCATAATAAATATGGCTTTTTAAAATAGAGTGATAATTAATTTTTAAGAATATTATATTTTTCCTTAAATTATTTTTAATTTTTAAGTTTAAAAATTATTAAGAAAATCTTGATTCAAAAGATTAGGAAGGATACATGTTAGACAATATAAGATAAAGTTCTTTTCATCTTCAAAGTGAGAAGTTTTATAGTATGTCACTTTATCTTATGACATTCCCTTTAACTTACTCCTCGTGCAATTCTAGCCAATATCGTTTGAAAATAATAACCCCTTATTGCTCTTGTCTATGGCAACACATATGCAAGATTGGAGAAGAAAGGTATGTCTATCTGAGATCAAGATCACAAAGTTGTAATAATAGGTTTCTCAACTCATAAATGAGATTGAACTGGTGATATGTAGACATGTTGTAGAGAAAACTAGATGGCTCAATGGCCACGACAAGCACACAAGAGAAATGTCATCTAAAAATTCAGTAAGGAGCTCAATACAAGTTACTAATGTAGGTTTGGAGAGTTTGGATAATTCATACATAGTCATGTGCACCGCTGAGCAATGTTTCTTCGTAGAAACTGCAATAAAAAAATATCCATGAATTTTTCCACTAAAGCTTGTGATTACTCAAGAGAGTGCTCTGAAATAGATTAAGTGTTAAAGAAAAGATGAAATTTAATGATGAGACAATAAGTTAAAATATCTACTAATCATCCTTTGAAATTCATACCCATAATGTGCCTAAACCAGCCAAGTTGTGATAGGAAAACCCCTTAAACTACATTTATGGCCATATCACAAAACTACATTGTTATAAGAGTATATACATGCTGTATTGTAAACTTTTACTGTAAAATTGGCATTAGAAAACATTATTTAGAAATTAAGTGAACCATTGGACAAATAAGGTCATGATTCCAAATGATGCCTACATGCACTTTAGTGTCTTAGTTCCTTCAAAGACTATTTACTAGTTAAATTTCTCTCTAGTTTTGAGAAAGCCTTCTATTTTGAACAATGATTGAGAGCCCAAAAATACATTATTAATTTATTAAGGTGTGCTTAAGATTCAAGAACTCCAAAGGGTTGATTCTTATTAAACCATTTCAATAATTTTTGTTGGGTTTTCAACATATATTTTGCACAAACATAAGGTACATGGATTCAATTTATCTACCAACATTGAGAATTGATATCAATACATATTGTGAAAGTTAAAAAAATATATGTTAAATGCCTTGCTCATAAAATTTAGAGACATAGCCAATTTAATTAGAAATCAGAGCACAAATAGTTTATAGTATTCATACAAATCATCTCAGAGACAATTTTTAGTAAAACTGGACAACATATATTATTTTTTATTCAACCCTACCTGGTTATAATTTTTTTAATTCCCATGTCTTATAATTTTGTGCTAAATCAAGTGACTAGCATACTGTCAACTTTATTTAACTAAGAGAAAACAAGTCGCACTACTTATTTGTTCTCCAATTCACAACAATGTTACTCTTCTCCTCTAACTCATGTATTCGTTAGGTAGATATTTGACCCTTGCATGTAAGCGAGTGAATTTGATGAATCAACATTTATTTCTTCATCACTTACTTCTGTTATAGAAATCATTAGGACAAGTATTTTAAAGAATTTGTGGTAGAAAAATATTTGTAACAAGTGGCAAGAATCTAATTCAAATATGCTCAAGTAACAAGGGGCAATTTCTGGAACTCATTATGCAATTGACCACAGGCAACATTTGCATATAGCTTGCTTGTCTAGTGGATGTTAATGACTACTTTATGACTCTATAGTGCTTTAAAAAATGACATTACCTACATACATCATGAAAAGATCAAAGTTAATATAATTCCAAGCATCTATCATTTTCAAACATTTATGCAAGGGGAACTTGGAGAATTTGGGAGTTTCAACTTATATTAATATATAAAATTTCATTTAAACAACAAATATTACACCTAAAGCATGCACATAGTTGAATTTTCCAAAAAAAATGTACATTAAGTTTTGTGAAACAAGTACCCCAAAAAGAGTTAAAACATGTTATGAATGAGTATAAAAATTGTAGCACAAGAAGGTTTCCCAATTCAATTTTGTAACTGGAGATCATTTATAGACCAATTATCACTATTGATACTACATTAAGAATAAAGGAACCTGAAGATCATATTAATTTAATGAAATACTATTGGATACATCATTCTTCAAGGCCAACACATCTAGAGCATGAAACATCCACAAAGATCATTAGAAAAGACCTTAATTATGATATTAGGACTACAAATTCCAATTCAAACTATAATGAAGGATTTTCTCATGGATACAAGAGCTACATCATTACTTTAGAGCCAATGTCACTCAAATATTTACCTTCTACATTCTGTTAGGATTTTTTTGATAAGATTTTCTCAAGAACTTGTAAGATGCATATATGCATTACCTTGTCTGTGCATATCATGGTTCAACTCCATAAGCTTGAACTGGATAGTTGCCATTTGTGGTGTTATAGGCTCCTTTGACCTCTTTATTAAGGACATGTTCTCCCAAGGAAACGGTTGGTTGTGGAAGTACATAAATATCATTTATTTGTCAAAATATTAATTATATCAAAGTAAAAATTAATTGGAAACTAGGAAGACATGACATATAATTAGTCAATGACAATGAACATACATCAAATTGTTGTCTCCTAGCTAGTGAAATGTCCAACCACTCTACTTGATAGATTGTTACATTAGTATTAAATTTTTACTAGTCACCTTGAAATGAATGATCCAATCAATAAATTTCTATTGAAATCACCCTTTGTGATGTTAACAAATACAAATAGAGAAATTTTAAAAAGTGCATATGGTTTTTTTCCACTGGTTGGAAACTAACAATAATTAACATCCAACTAAGGATATAGGGTTATTAGAATAGGATACAAGGAATTTGAAATATAATTTGATTTTTCCTAATGAAACATTGTGTACGAGGAACATTTTACAAAGAGAAAGTGAATGAGAAGACATAAATCCAAAATCAGTTGGTCATGATGGATTTACAAGAAAAAAATATTTAAAAGGTTGCAAGGAACAATTGTTATATCACTATTTTTCCCCAACATTTCCTCTCTAGAGCCCAACTTGATAAGCCTTTTGGCTTGTCACATATTTCTTTGGATGGAAAAGTTATTATTGTCAAATAGGTTGGCCATTTGAACCAAGGAAATAGATGTCCATTCAGATTCTTTAGTAAGGTTGTCTATAAACATCCATTGATATATTCCCTAGCGACCTTCGAAACTTTCATGTCAAGAATTGTGAACTCAAGAACTATGACCCTAAAATTATGACCTCAGGAAACCTAGGAAACTATAAGGCCAAGAACTATGACCTCAACTTGAGGAATTATGATGTTGGGAACTGAGGCATTGTGATGTGGGGAACTATGACCTCATCGTTTGGAAATATAACATTGAGACTATGATGTGGGAACTTTTACCTTATACTTTGGAATTGTGACATTGGGAACTTTGACGTTATTCTTGGGAACAGTGACCTAAGAAACTTTGACCTCAACCTCTGGACCTGTGGCTTTGGCCTTGGGATCTACGACATTGAAAACTATGACATCAAGAATTGTGACATTAGCCTCTAAATCATTTGCCTTAGGAATTGTGGGCTTGGGACCTATGGCCTTGGGAACTATGGCCTTAGGAACTATGAATTTGATCTTGAGAACTGTCACCTCTTGAGATCTATGACCTCGACCTCAAGGACTATGACCTTCGTATTTGGAATTGTGACCTCAAAAAAATTGACGTTGGCCTTAGGAATTCTGAATTCAAGTACTTTCTCCTTGGCTTTAGAGAGTATCATATTGTCCTCAAGAACTGTGACCTCAATAATTATGACATGGACCTACAGAGCACGCCTCAAGAACAATAGTCGAAGGAACTATGACCTTTAAACTTTTAACTCTTTAACAATGACCTCCACCTCAAGAAATGTGACTCTAGGAAATTTGACCTTAAGAAGTATGACCTTGAAAATTGTGACCTTAACCTTAGGAACTGTGACCTCTAGAACTACGACCTTGAGCTTGGGAATCATGACCTCAAGAACTCTAAAATCTATAACTGTGACATTTAGAATTATGACATTAGCCTCTAGAACACTAGCCTTAGGCACTCTCACTTTGAGAATTATGGCCTTAATGTTTGGAGCTATGACCTCACCATTTTGGACTATGAACTTAGTAACTTTGACCTCGACCTTTGGAACTGTGACCTTGGGAACTTTGACCTCATCCTCAAGAACTATGAACTCTACCTCTAAAAAACTTGCCTCGAGAAATTTGACATCGACCTCTAGAACACTGACCTCAGGAAGTGTGACCTTAGGAACTATGATAAGTTATGTACTTTAATGAACAAGGCAGATTATGAGGGATGACCTCCATAGCTACAAATGTAATACTTTAATTTTATTTAAAATATGCTAAAAAGTATTTGGGAGTTTAAAAAAAAGGTATTATAGTTACAAAAACCCAATTGGGATGTATATGAACATTTTCACGTGCATTATGCATTATTAATTGGACAAAAAAACAATCAATCTTAAATTTCATTCTACATTAGTTATTTATATTCTCCTTATGTTGGGGGATAGGGGTGGGAGTGAGAGTGGGTTTGTAGTTGTGTAGTATTTATCCAAATATGAAACTAATGGAAGGAAATTGTAAAGCACGTTAATTTGTAAAACATTTAGAAGAGTAATTTTTTAACCAAATAAAAAATTATATATAATCATGACAAAAAATTGTAGTAATTGTAGTTTTTGACACTCATAATAACTATATTGTACTCTATGACAAGAATTTGTAGTCATGAATGATAATCAGTGACTGAATGGATATTCATAAATGCCACTTCTTAGGTAGTTTATGTTCCTAGGATTGATGATATTTTTGAGTTTCCTCTCCATATTTTTATGGGGAATACTTAGTAAATATATATGGAATCCCTAGTAAAGAAATTGATGTAGAATATTATGCTAAAAGGTTTTGGCATTACTTATTTATTTCTAGCATGCATGATGTTTAGTTGTTATGTCGTAATAGTAATGACAAATATTTGAAAGTAAAGCTTATATGCATTAAGGCTGTAACATTTAAGAAGCAATTGGTTTCCCTTCCATCATTTGTGCATTGACACTAAAAGAAAATTCTCTTGCGAATTAGAGGGTAAATATATTTTGGCTTTCTCATATCAATATTAAAGACACAAAATAATGAATGGTAGAAGGTAAAAAAAAAAAATTTATGATTATCCAATTATAAATGCACTATAAAAGCTTTAATTTAAAGGAAAACAACATCATAAAAAGATAGAGGAAAGACCAAAATATGATATTAGAGAAAAGTGATGTTTGGAGGTTGGCTTATTGTTTAGAATAGTAAGACTGTTGTTTTAGAAGTCCCTTAAATATTTATGACCAACAACACTAGCAATTAGTTCTAAACATCAAATAAAACAGAAGTAAAACAATCTGTGAAACTTGCAGGAAGTAAAACAATTAGTTACATTAAAAAATTAAAAAAATTAAAAAACTAATAAATATAATGAATAAAATTTTCATTCATAGAAGAATGAATAAAATTTGGATGCATAGAAGAATGAAGGGAATTGGCATCACAAACATTCTTGTTGTTGTTGCCATTTTTTGTTTTTGATGGCAGGGGGCTCATGCCTTTTCTTGACATCATAGAAATATAATCTTCTCTATTGAAGTTGGAGTCTATGTGCATCATATACAAAGAGAATTGAAAAGAATATATGTATGTATTATGATGGTTAGAAAGCCTTTCCAGCATGAAGGATTTGATGGAATTCAATCACTTAAATCTCCGAGGAGGAGGACTGAAATTCCCTTGTGAGGAAGATGATTTCCTCACTATAAAGCTAGAGTCCCTGGGCATCAAGTTCTAAGGAGAATTGAAGAGAATATTTTTCTGTATTATGATGGTTAATAGGCCTTTCCCATTGGAAGTATTTGATGGAATTCAATGACTATAATCTCTGAGGAGAAATATTCCTTGTGAGGAAAATGATTTCCTCACTATAACGTGAAGTTTTCCATCTTCACACATCTCGAAATCAGTGTGAAAAAGCTCTCTTTCATCCAGACACATGACATCTTTATCAAACTTTACAACAACAAATAGAATTAGCAGCCCTGGGGAACTATTCAACTATAAATAACCTAACACTTATGTATTCACTAAAAAAAAATAGAAGTATGTACTAGGTAATACATTGAAAGAAAAAAGTATGCACCATCATAATCTATAGAGTATTTGGCAGAGTTGACAATGACAATAATGTGATAACCCAATCCAAGCTTCTTCTCTTACCAAATATTCCCTGCCAACACAACATTAGCAAAAGTATGGATTTGGATATCATATTTGCTGCTAAAATGAATTTGAATTTCATCTCGCAAGGATCGACTGTACATATGAAGTTAAATGAGAGAAGTGGCACTGCAAATAATATGGCACAAATCTATTGATTCCTGCACAGTTCTCCATCCTGAAGATCTTCCACAACTTCATGGATCTAAGTAGATTTTTTGCATTAAACTTGTGAATTTGAAGACCATAATGAAAACAACTCATAATTGGTTGATCTCATCATAAAGAACTATGTTGATGAATTTGAAATGCAAAAGAAAACATCTTCAAAATTCATTTTTCATATAAAAATAAGTAAATTTCAAATATGACTTCATTTCACTCTCAAAAGTTGTTATTATGTTGTATTACTATCACTGACCAATTATTTTCAGTCAGAGATGGATGAACAATGGCAACATGTGCATTGTTTTATCTCAAAGATTTAAAAATAGGAGTGACACATTATCTCATTCTGGAGACTCCACCCTTTTATAATTCGTGTAACACAGCACCGAAGACACATGGAACTTTTGACTTTAGTTAAGCTAACAGTTATTATCGCCCCCACTTTGTCCCACAACTTCTATTTCCGCTGCAATTGCATTGACAAGGGTGTATAAAGCTTCTCCATGACTTTCTTCATTTCCTACGCCATCAGCGACAGTTGTGTTGTTGCCATTTTCTGCCGCAACAGCTGGAGACACTGAACTGTTGCCGTTGCCTGTCGTTACAGCTGGAGGCACTGCATTACTTTCTTGAGTAGTCTGCATAATAAATAACTAGATAGTTATCGATTTACCATAATACCAAATAAGAATTAAGTTTTCATATTTGATATTTGAATAGTATATTTGATTTTTGAATATTTTATTTAGTATTTATTTTATTTAGTAAGGAGTAATACGTATAAGATGAAGAAGTGAGATTGAAACTAGTGAAATGAATCACATAGCATAGCTTCAATCATCACTTCTGGGTTTTGTACCTAGTAACTAGAACTAATTATCAGGAAGTCACCAATCCACCTCCCATCTCAGATTGCCTCTTTCTCAAACACAGACTTGACTGTGAAATTTTTCCCACAATCAAACCCATTTAACTTGCTACCCCATTTACAAAACCTTAACTAATATTGTGCCTCATAAAGCATTCAAGTAAAAATCTTTTCACTGTTTTATATTTAAGTATTAAGTAATAAATTCATAACTTTTAAATGCTAATAGTTAATATGTGTTTTAATATTTGGTTTAATGCTATAAATCTTAACTTTATAACTTGGATTGTAAATTTTTTAAATCTATTTAAATTTATTTAAAAAAAATTAAGTTTCTGCATTTATTATTGTAATATTTAAAATTTGTACCTGTAAGGTCTCCGATGCTGACATGGCTTTCCCTGCTATAAAAGATGCATGATATATCTCTTCTTCTTTCCCATCCACTGTACATTTGTTGCATTTTTCTATTATTGCCTTATTTCGTGCCTCTGCCCAGCAATCAACAATAACATTTTCCAATATGGACCTTGAGTTATTTATTGCGTTCGGTGAATTAGGATAACCTACACTTTGCGATGCTTTGTTCAAGCTGAAGTTTGCAGTGGCCATTATCTAGTCCATGGAGTCCTGAATATTATCCACCCTTTCCTGGGTTTCTCCTTCGCGGATCCTTGATTTTATATCGTCGACTATCATTCGATCCCTGAAACAAGTCCACACCGTTTCGGCATTAGCAGAATTCATTTTCTTCCATTTGTTCTCTATAGTGTGGAACTCCTTGTTGGCAGCAAGACTAAGTAAATTGACTTCCGTATCCAAAGTTTCAACAAAGTCCATGAGAGGCCATGCTTCAGAGCAAGCTCTCATAGCTTCATCAACAACTTCAGAGTTAGTGTCATCATAAAGGGACACCATCAAATGGACCAGTGGCACAACTTCGATCTTCCACGACCTTTTGCCAACGTAATTGAAATACTTTTCCTCTTTAGGCTTTGTTTCTTCACCCCCATCTGTCGCACGCTCTCTTCAGTGTCTTGTTATTGTAGTCATTGCTGCAGTATTATCCCTACCTTTTTGCATATGTTCCCTTGTTGACTTAAAGGCCGATTCATTGGCCTTCCACAAGTTCTTGACCATTTCTCCTGGCATTCTTATCTTCTCCAAAAGATCTCTGTAACCATAAAATTATGAATCTTAATTGTGTGACCCACAAAACAACATAATATTTTTAACAATCATTAGTAAAGGCCATAACATAATCCAAGAGAAGAAGGAAGAATTTTTGTTGAAGAGAACTATGATTATTTGCATGAGGAAGGAAATCCGCAATAATAAAGAATGCAGCTTAAATTGTATGATTAAATCCATAATTTTATTTTCTAGGACTTTTCTGTTACGATACCTTATCTCTCAAAACAACAGAACTTTTAACTGTCAATATTTCAAATCAAGAATACACCTTGTCCAAAAGTCCTCCACATGAAATAAACTTCGTCCATGGACAGGAAAATATATTAGGGCTTTTAACCATCTGTCTGAGACAAAAATCCATCTTATTAGCACGAAAATGAACTAAAGCAAAAGGGTTGTTTTATTGAGTGGACTGACTCTCTTATAATCATCAATGTAAACGAATCCCCATTTAACGGCAAAGAGTGAAATACAAAGTGCGAGCAAGGAGCCTGTGAATGAAGTTAAAACAGACTTGGCCACAACATCCTCAGGATGGCTACAAGGAACTATGATCCAACATTTGAGTACATGATTCCCAATGCAATTTCCACAGCCTGTAGGTGAATTAGAACAACACTGGAGCAACGAAGAAACCTTTTCATTCATCATAATATGAATGGTTTTTCCAGCTACGATGGTAGAGATAGAGAGCAGAACCAACAATATGATGGTTATCAATAAGATAGAACTGAACACCTCGAACCAATATGCCGCGACAGAAATAGGCCAGAACTTATGAGATATGTAAATAATGAGATAGATTTCAGAAAACATATGTGATAGTATGTTTAATTTCAATGCTCCAAGGTCGACCCAAACACTTCTGAAGCGATAGCTTGCCAATTCCAGAAGCAAATAAGCAACGGATACACACATCACAAGTCTTTCGCTATCAATTATGAGCTAAACTTTCAAAGCATTCTCCACATCCTCATGTGTTATGTTTGTTATTCCTAAAGTTATGTTGACGGTCGAATAATCGACATAATTTATGAATTGGAGAGTAAGAGCGCTGAGAACAAGAAATGTTCTTGGAAACCAATACGACATTCTCTTGATCACCTTCCACCTATCCAGTGCGATAAAGAGAATAAACATAATTGTGCAAGCGCGCCCACTTAAGAGATCTTGAAATTGAGGAGGATACACATAGCCCATATTCAAAGGATAAAGTACAGTCTTGTTGGAATTTCTGATAATTCCAGAACAATATAGAGAGAATAATACTCTCCTTCAAGCATAGAGAATAAGTGGACAGAGATTTGCAGAATAAAAATTTTCTTTTTATTTCATCAACAGAACTAAAACTATTACAAATTTCTTCCTCAGTGGAGGGATTCAAAAAACACTTTACTGCTACAGATGCAGTGCACTCAAAATTACTTCTCTCTATCTCTCAAAAAAAAAATGCACAAAACAGTGCTCTGTTGGTCTTACTGTGTTTTCTCTTCCTGCGGGCTATTTCTCAATACATAGCAATACAAAAATACATTCATTCTCTTACAATACTATGGGCCTTTCAATTTTTATATGGCATGGCAGAAATAAAAAAACATAAAGCAAATTACCAAGAAATACTTCGCCGAAACCTAACTTTAACATAAAAACTTTATATGCGTGATGTACGAGTGGAGCCCACTTCGCAATCGGAAATCGGCGATCGACAGATCGGCTTGACAAACAAAAACATGCAATGTGACAATTGTGATTTGCAATTTGCGATTGAATGATGATGCAACAATCGTAATCGGTGATAAAAAAAAAAACTTGGCGGAATGAACCTCTTGAACTTTGTGATTGTGATTGTGCGATGGCACGACAATCGCATCGCGACTTTACAATCGACAGATAACATATGTGACATGCCATTGTGATTGCGATTGTGGTGGGACCACATTGCATCGCATCGCGATACTCTTATAACTGTGGAGCATGTGTGGTACTTCGTTCCTTTGCGATTTGCGATGATCGCATCGCATCGGAACAATCCATATAAACAAGACATTGCAAGTAAAACTTGCGATTGTGATTAACACTTAAGTGGTGGGGGACACTTGACGTGTCTCTTTCAAAAACTTAAAGTACTTCGTCGTTTAAACACATTTTCTTCAATTTTTGGTTGTTGAGGGCTTAAAAGCCCGAAAAGACTATCTTTAAATAAAACTCTATTCTCCCTTGCTTTTAACCATGAAAGTCTTCATTCTATGAAAACACGGCTATGCCAATCAAACAAAATTAATTCTCCTCTGCAATAGTGGCTGCGGCCCATAAACTTAACTTCCATCCTTACGGTTTTCCCAATCCTCTTGAATGCGTAGTGTTGTGCACACAAGCTCCTCTGCTGTTGCTGCTGCTGTACTCTATTTCTACTACCCTCAAGGCACGCAAATGACTTTAATATTTTCAACACTCCCCCTCAAAGTCCACTGTTGGGTTATCAATCATACCCAAGCATTTTCTTAAAAATTCAAAGGTCTTATGCCCTAATGGCTTTGTCAAAATATCTGCAAATTTCTCCTCTATTCTACAATGCTGTAAAACAATTTCTCCATTGCTCACTAACTCTCTGATGTAGTGATACTTGACATCAATGTGTTTCGTTCTCTTATGAAACACTGAATTATTTGATAATGCAATAGTTGAGCTATTGTCACAATAAATCATTGTTCCTTTTACTTGCTCTTGGCATAAACTTCTCAACATTCTTCTTATCCAAATTTCTTGACACGCTACTACTGTAGCTGCCACATACTCTGCCTCTGTTGTAGATAATGCTACAATCAGCTGTTTCTTAGAAGCCCATGAAATGGCTCCTGAACCCATGTGAAAAACATAACTGGAAGTGCTCTTCTGATCATCTACACTTCCAGCCCAATCACTGTCAGTGTATCTAACTAAATCTAAACATTCTAAAGCAGTATATAAAATACCAAACCTTTTAGTACCTTTAACATACCTCAGAATTCTCTTTTCTGCCTGCCAATGCGCATCCTTTGGCTTAGAAATCAAACTAGCAGCATGCATTATATCGGGCCTAGTTGTAGTCAAATACATGAGGCTGCCAACTATGCTTTTATACAAACTTGGATCAAAATCCTTGTTGTTGTCATTTTTACTTAACTTTAATCCCATTACTGTGGGATTAATTGCAGCTTTGCACTTCTGCATATTAAATCTTTCTAGCACTTCATTAACATATTTTCCCTGTGAGATAAAAATCCCATTATCAGCTTGTTCTACTTCTATTCCTAAGAAGTATTTCAACAAACCCATATCAGTCATTTCAAATTCTTCTTTCATGACTGTTTTAAAATTTTCAACAAGGTAATCATCATTACCTGTAAATATTAGATCATCAACATATAACACAACAATGAGCATTTTACCATCCTTTTATTTGATGTACAATGTGGGTTCTGCATCACATTTCTCAAACCCATTTTCCAGTAGATAGGAATCTATCCAACTGTACCATGCTCTTGGCGCTTGCTTCAGCCCATAAAGAGCTTTCTTCAACTTGCACACGTTGTGCTCTTGGCCTTTCTTTTCATAGCCAAGAGGTTGTTCAATGTAAACCTCTTCCATTAACACTCCATTTAGAAATGTTGACTTCACGTCCATTTGGTAAAATTTCCACTTGTTTTGTGCTGCTATGGACAACACTGCTCTCACTGTCTCCATTCTAGCAACCGGTGCGAAAGTTTCCTCATTCTCTATCCCATGCTTCTGCTTATAACCCTTGACAAAAAGTCTGGCCTTGTGTCTTTCTATCTTTCCTTCAGTATTAATTTTGGTCTTATAGAACCATTTTACTCCAATGACTTCTTTACCTTCTGGGAGATCAACCAAATCTGATGTTTTGTTCTTCTCTATGGCATTAATTTCTTCATCCATAGCTTCTATCCATTTTCTATCTTTTATTGCATCTTCAAAATAAATAGGATCATCAACTTGAAAATACAAAGCAAATAAGGAATTCATACCTTCATTTGCCGCTTCTCGCTCATAAATTTCATTAATATTTCTGAACTTTGTTCCTCTTCCATCTGGTGTTGTTGTGCATGAAGAAGCACTCAATTCTGCTCCATGTGATGTGCTTGGAGACGCACTCCCATTTCTTCTCAAGGGTGTTCTCGTTGTTGATTGAGGTGTCCCTTGTTGTCCTTGTGTTCGTGGAGGTTGTGCTTTAACATTAATTGTTTTCTCAATGCTTCCATCCCATGCTTCCTCTTCAATAAACTGTACATCTCTGCTTATCAAAAAATTATTGGTGGATGGGTTGTACAACCTATAGGCTTTGGATTCCTCACTCTATCCAATGAAAATACATTTCTCCCCCTTGCTGTCCAACTTCTTCCTTAGCTGATCTGGAATGTGTGCATAAGGCACACATCTGAAAACCTTCATGTGTGTGACACCTTGCTTTCTGCCACTCCATGCCTCTTCCGGCACTTTGTTCATAACTGATTTTGTAGGGCATCTATTTAAAATATACACAGCATAATTTGCTGCGTCTGCCCAATACTCATTTGGCAAGTGTTTTTCCTTCAGCATACTTCTCACCATTTCCATTATGGTTCGTTTCTTTCTTTCAACAACTCCATTTTGTTGTAGTGTGTACCTTGTGGTAAATTTCTTGTGTATGTTGTTCTCTCTGCAAAAACACAGAAATTATTTTGATATATATTCTCCTCCTCTATCAGTTCTGAGGACTTTAATATGCAACTCGCTCTGTTTCGCTATAAGAGCTTTAAAATGGAAAAATTTCTGAAAGACTTCACTTTTATATTTCAAGAAATAAATCCACACTTTCCTTGTGAAATCATCTATGAAGGTCAGAATGTAAATGCTACCTGAAACTGATGTTGTTTGCATCGACCCACATAAATCTGAGTGAATGATCTCTAAGGGTGCTTTCGCCCTTATACTTTTCCCTGATGGAAAGTTTTCTCTTTGTTTCTTTCCCAAGATGCAGCCTTCACATAGGCTGTCATGCTTCTCAATCAATGGAAAACCTCTTACCATTCCTTTTTTGTTCAACAAATTTAATCCTCTGAAATTGAGATGTCCAAATCTCAGGTGCCATAACCAGTTTCCATATTTCTCTTCCTTTTGAAAGACTTCTTGCGTTACAGCTACTACACTCTTCCCTTTTCCTTTCAAGTCAGTGTTGAGCTTGAGCGGAAACATTCTATTGCTAGTCATTTGTATTTCAACAATGATTTTCTTGCTTGGAGGTATATCCTTTATTGTGCACACATCATCCTTGAAAATTACAATGTAACCTTTGTTTATGAGCTGCCCAACGCTCAAAATATTACACTTCAAACCAGGAACATAATACACATCTGGAAAAAAATTTTGCTCACCATTCCTTGCACGAATACTAACTCTGCCTTTTCCTTTTACAGAGATCTTAGTATCTGTTCTTATGGTTACTTCTGATTTAACTTCTTCATCTAGATTGGCAAATATTGCTCTGTTTCCAGTCATATGATTACTACATCTTGAATCTAAGAACCAAATACATTCTTCTCTATCTTGTGCTACATTACATGTTAACAGCACATTACTTGGGTTCTTTTCTTCTTTTGCTACATTAGCATTCTGCCTATTCTTCATGTCATTTTGCTTCTTTCTACATTCATTGGCATAGTGCCCATATTTCTTGCAATAATGACATTCGACACTGGATTTGTCATACCTTTGTCCATGCGCATGCTGGTGTCCACCTTGCTAGTTGTTGCATTGGCCGTGACTCTGATTTTTACTGTTGCTCCTTCCTTGTGAATGTGAAGGGCTGTCCCTTCCACCTCTGTTTTGGCTTCTGCCTCTTCCTCTTCTTGAAGGCATCTGGGTCTTGAAGGCGTGCTCTAGAGATGAGTTTTCATTTCTACTCAACCTCTGTTCATGTGTCATCAGTGATGCATGAAGCTCATCCATTGTGAACTTTGAGAGATCCTTGGTCTTTTCTATGGTGGTAACAATAACTTCAAACCTTGAGGGTAAGCTCCTCAAAAGTTTCTCCACAATCCTCTTGTCTTCAAGAGTTTCTCCATGGGACCTTATCTGGTTTACAATCCCAATCACATTTGTAAAAAATGAGTCTATATTATCTGACTCTTTCATGCAGAGAGTTTCAAAGTCTCTCCTCAACAATTGAAGTTTTGTTGTCTTCACTTTTTCCATGTCTTGATAGGTTGTCTTGAGAGTTTGCTATGCTTCTTTGGATCTCTTGGCTGCTGCTATCCTCGGAAACACACTCTCATGCATTGCTTGATACAATAATAAGAGAGCTTTGGAGTCTTTCTTCCTATTGATCTTCAGCAACTCTTTCTCTGGCTGAGTTAAATCTTCAAACTCTTCTTCATCTGCTGGCTCTTCAAAGCCATCCTCAAAAAATTCCCATAAGTCTTGGGAAGTAAATAAAGCTCTCATAGTTATTGACCAGTAGTCATAATTTTTCCCATTAAATAGTGGGAGGTGGATATTTCCAATACCCATGCTAGTGCTGGCTCCAGCCATTCTGCATTCTTAACTATGATTCAAAAAACACTTGGAATATCTGACTGTTCTGCAACAGTAACACAATAAACTGTATAGAGAAATACCTTGAATTATTTTTGGCCGAGTCTTCACACTACTGGAGAAGTTGTTGCAACAAAGAACTCCTTTCCTTCAGCTTCTTTGATCTTCAAAGAGCCTGGACTAGCTTTGATACCATGTTGGAATTTCTGATAATTCTAGAACAACATAGAGAGAATAATACTCTCCTTCAAACACAGAGAATAAGTGGACAAAGATTTGCAGAATAAAACTTTTCTTTCTATTTCATCAAAAAAACTAAAACTATTACAAATTTCTTCCTCAGTGGAGGGATTCACAAAACACTTGACTGCTACAGACGCAGTGCACTCAAAATTACTTCTCTCTGTTTCTCAAAAACAAAATGCACAAAACAGTGCTCTGTTGGTCTTACTATTTTTTCTCTTCCTGCGGGCTATTTCTCAATACACGGTGATACAACAATGCATTCATTCTCTTACAATACTACAAGCCTTTCACTTTTTATATGGTGTGGCGGAAATAAAAAAATAAAACAAATTACCAAGAAATACTTTGTCGAAACCTAACTTTAACATAAAAACTTTATATGCGCGATGTACGAGTGGAGCCCACTTCGCAATCGGAAATCGGCGATCGGCGGATCAGCTTGACAAACAAAAACATGCAATGTGAAAATTGCGATTTGTGATTTGCGATTGAGCGATGATGCGACAATCGCAATCGGAGATCAAACAAAAACTTTGCGGAATGAACCTCTTGAACTTTGTGATTGCGATCGTGCGATGGCGGGACAATCGCATCGTGACTTTACAATCGGCGGATAACATATGTGACATGCGATTGCGATTGCAATTTTGGTGGGACCACATCGCATCGCGTCGCGATACTCTTATAACTGTGGAGCATGTGTGGTACTTCGTTCCTTTGCGATTTGCGATGATCGCATCGCATCAAAACAATCCATATCAACAAGACACTGTAAGTAAAACTTGTGATTGCGATTAGCGTTTAAGTGGTGGGGACCACTTAACGTGTCTCTTTCAAAAACTTAAAGTACTTCGTCGTTTAAACACATTTTCTTCAATTTTTGGTTGTTGAGGGCTTAAAATCCCGAAAGGACTATCTATAAATAAAACTCTATTCTTCTGTGCTTTTAACCACGAAAGTCTTCATTCTCTGCAAAAACGGCTACGCCCATCAAACAAAATTAATTCTCCTCTACAATAGTGGCTGCAACCCATAAACTTAACTTCCATCCTTACGATTTTCCCAATCCTCTTGAATTCGCAGTGCTGTGCATGCAAGCTCCTCTGTTGCTGCTGTTGTTGTAATCTATTTTTACTGCTCTCAAGGCACGCAGATGACTTTAATATTTTCAACAAGTCTTACAGATTCCTGCCTTCACTACTATATGAATATGAATATGAGAAATGTGTGCTTTTAAATTTGCAACAACAAATGCAGAGTCAGAGACATTTGGAAAAACCGATTGAAATTGGGAGGACCAAAAAAATGCATGATTAGACACATTCAAATGTAAAATAAAGTAATATTAATGGTAACAAAATAGAGGTTGTTATTGTTAATAATAATTTTAAGGGGAGCTTTATTTATTTTGGGTTATTAGCTATTTAATGGGATGTGGTATATATTGTTTATTATTAAATTTAAACAAATTTAAATTTAATTGTGGACAGTATATGTCACACAGCATTAAATAGGGAAAAGATTAGAAAATAAAATTTACCTAATTTTAATGACGAGAATTACTTAGTTAAAGTGTGCAACCTTGTAACTTCACTTTCACTTTATTGGTAACATTATAGTTAAGATTAAGTGTTTTTATTATTTTTATATTAATGGTATATATTTTAATTTATTTTAATTTTATTAATTAACATTTTTCACTCATTAAAAATTATGAGCATTCAAAATTCATCTTATATTTAAGAAATTATAAATATTCAGTTTAACTTAGTTTAAAAAAATAAATAATTTTTTTAATTATGAATATATGATTTTTATAAAAATTCATTACATTTAATTCTTTTATTACAAATTTTTAAAATTATATTTAATATTATATTAGTATAATCATATAAATTAAATTATATCGTTATGACAATATAATTTATATGACATATCTATATAAATTATATAAATTAAATTATTAATTTTTTTTAAAAAAATTTTTTTTATTAATTTTCTGAAAATTATTAAAACACTTAAATTGTGAAAATTTCACAACACAGTATTAAAACACTTCAATTATGAAAATATACCTACCAAACTCTAAACCAATTACAGAAAAAAATAATTACAAACATTACGTAATCCATCAAATATCTTCTGACCATGAAAATCGTCATGTCATATCTGTTTGTGTGGATGACATGATGGGTGGGTTTAAATGTAAATACGTCATGTATGATGTCAAATTCCCACACCTAAATCAACCAATATTTTTCAGTCTATTGGCCCATTAATACTCTCAAGAGTACTAATGGGCATGCCATGCCATGCCATATCATACCTGTCTTTAATACACTGTAAGTACAGTTTCGGGAGAAGGACCGGGACATAGGCTTTGTGGTCAACCGTGTACATATTTTCCCGACGAACAGTTTCCGATTAACAAGAGATAGTTTATGTCTATGTATGTATTCTCATACATCATCCATGGCATGATGATCAGAGATTTTAATTTTCAATTTGCGCGCCCATTTTATTTTGAATTTGGCCTTCTATAGTGTGCGTCTCATCTGATAGTGGTAGTGCTGGGAACATCAAATTTATATCCTCTGGATCACGCACTCCTTGTATTATCGGTGACATCTTCATGCCATGAACTCTCCAGACCTGTGAAAAGTATTGTGTGCAGGAGTTTTGTTCAATACATGCGGGGCATTCGCCATGACCCTCCTCATCTCTTTCGTGGCTTAGATGTCTTACAACGCGTTGCAGAAAGAGAGGGAAAGCGTTATTCTCAGCATGAAATTGCCGAGAGTCCCCTCAGACTCAGTGAGAACAAGATAGCAGCTAGTTTTTTCGATTCTGACAGGTAGAACCCAGGAAAGCTTCTGCAAGTTGTGAGGCTTGTATGGACTAAAGATGAGAAAATGAAAAAACGTGCAGAGAAATAGAAAAAAATGGCTTCAAAAGTTGTGGGAGAGGGAGGATCTTCGAAAAAAGCTTGCAAGATTTCGTGGCTGAGATGCAGACGCTAATGACAATGAGAAGCTCCAGTGGGAAATCAGAAATCGGGAATATAGAATCGCGATTTCAATAATTATTTGAAGTTTTGGGTGTACAACTAATATGTGAATATGCTCTTGAGGCTATAAAAGAAATGATAGTACCAGTTAATTACAATTTTATACAAGTGTGCATTAGTCTTTCAGCGTTCTATATAGATGTAGTTGCAGGTCCATTATATGGGTTATTGTGAGAAGTTAGAATTTTTAAATTATACTCGTTTAAGAGTCGGCACTTCAAATTGTAATTAGTCGGTATCAAAATTAACAAAATGCCTAATTATTTGTCTGATTATCATATAAAATAATGAGTTAACAGGTTGTTGGATCTTTGGATTCCATGTTATTCGTCTTTTTCGAAAAAGATGGACAGGGTGATTCTTTGCATTCACAAGTGACAAAATTAATAAAAATTTAAATCCCGTTTTAATTACCTCTTAGAGTTATTGAATTCAGCTAAATCATTTTTTGAAGGTGAAGTTGTAATATATTGTTTTTTAAAATGTATTTTTTTATTATTTATATAGTTCTTTTCTCTTGCAAAAGTGTTTGGGTATTAGAATTGTGGAGAATACAAGGCAATAATAAATTTCATAAACTCTAATTATTTAAATCAAAATATTTTTCCATTGATCATTGACAATATAGGGAAAGTTTATTGTATGATAGATATTGAATTTATGGAAAGTTTACTTTTTGATGGATATTGGTGAAAGAATAATTTTGTGTGATATTTTTTTAAAATAATGATTAAAAACTGGTTTATATTAATTTATAATAATTAATTAGTACATATTCATTTGAATAGTGAATTTAATTAATAAAGAGGAATCAAACCTTTAATGTCAAAATTATTTTTGAAATGCAATTTAACTTGAAAGAAAATTGTACCTTTAGAGATTTTATATATCTAATTGTTTGATAAACTTATATATATTAGCCACAGATGCAGCGAGCATAGAGGATCAAATTTCTTGCTGGAAAACCTCTTTTAGAGTGCAAAACTTGAAAAAGGTTTACATGTCAAAATATTTGATCCCTTTTGATGTTTGATATATCCATGGTTATAATGGATCTTTATTCATTCTCTCTCCACACAGAATTGCATTTTTTAATGCATAAACGTATTCAATGTTTGGAAATCAATTAGTAAAAGAATAACAAAGACCAAAATGTGAAATAGTGAAACCACTTAAAATAGATGACATTATTTATATTAATTTTTTTTTTTGTAATTAATATGTTTTTAAATATATATAAAAAGTTATTAAATTAATTTAATTTCAACAAATACAATTACTTTATTCCTTTGGATATTGAAATATTTTGTTATGGTTAATATTTTGTTTTCCTCCTCCTTTTTTCTTTTAAAAGCTTATATAAAACTATGTTTCTTCACATGAACATCAAAATATTTTATTTATGGCTAAGAGTGAGAGTGAAACAATTTTACCACATTTGCTAAGTGAAATTAAGAATATTGATGTTTTATAATGTTTTTTATTAAAACTAACCAATGATATATATTCATTTTTATTTTTTTATTATAGTTGACATTGTTTTTTATTTAGAGAATATTTTACCTTTATTTTTAAAAGCCACATGTAGTCTTACATCATCTACATCATCTTTGTAGAATGAGATTGGTTTGCCTGTTATAACTTTTTATTGTTTAAACTATGTTTTTGAATGCATAAACATATTCAACTTCTTGAAAATCTCTTTGGGCACTTGGAATGTGCAACCTACACAGGTTAAGCTAGTAAACCCAAAAATAATGTTTTTAGACACAATTGACTAAAAGACATATCTAAAAAGGTGCCAAAATATAGAATAGTGAAACTACTTGAATTGTTTTAACCATAAGAATCTATGTCTTTTAATTGTTATATATATATATTCTTTTGTAAGTAAAATTTCATTAGATTACTAAGAATTTACATAGAGTGCATGCATATCGATTCTTCAATTGACAGTGTCTAAATTGAGCATATGCAAAAAAAAAAACATATCTAACCTGGGACTAGCATTGTGCATGTCTTGGGGGTGACCATTTTCCCACAGATGGGAAACTAGATGAAGTTCCTAAATGTCATGAAACTAGTTTATATCTGCAGAAAACACAACTAATATGCAAATGAGTAACAAACATTGAAAATATTTTTCTTGATTCTTGGTAGTAGTCAAATCCATGCCAAGAGTTAACTTAAGGGATCATCATGACATTCCATCAACCATAATGGTATTTCCCATTCGATAAGCGTCATGTTGAAGTCGGTGTCTACATCTCGTTGTAGTTTCTCTTTTGCCTCTTTCACTATTTTTCTACTTCCGATGGCCTATTCCTTCACAATGTTGTTCAATGACCCTTATTTTGCAATGGTCTTCCCCATCCAAAAAAATAGCCATTACTTCTCAGGATTGGGTGGTTTTGCACCTTGAGAAATCAAGTCTGGAGAACTCAAAGAAGAAGAGTTTGAGCCCTCTTGAGCCTTTCCATGGAGGTTCGAGACAATATTATCTTAAACTCTTTCCAAGAGAATCCTTCTTGCCTTCGCTACATTCTTCTTCCATGATGCTAGATCTTGAGCATCTACTACTAGATCTTGAGAATCTGTTGTTGCGGGCTTAGGAATATCACTATCTATGAACTCCTTTAGCTTGTTGTCTTCGAACACTGCTTTTATCCTATCCTTCCAAGCTATGTAACTTGAACTACCCTCAAGGGCATATTCAAGTCTCAATCCAAAGAAAGATTCCTAGGCAAGCTTGGATCAATACTTAACTAATTTCTTGGCTTTAGGAATCCCTATTTTCTTGCGCACATTCCTATGGAATTAGGCCCCTATTAACAAGGAAATTCCCCATAATTATTGTGTAATACATCAAGGCTCTTCCTCTGGATCCATGCACCACTTGTAAATTTTTTTTATTATGCAACTGATAGTACACTTCCCTTTAACTCCAATCTCAAGTAGGTCTCTCTCATTGTGTACACAACCGAATGTGGCCTCTGAAAATTCAACCACTGAATCAGATCATCCTCGTTAATGTCCTCCATTTTCCCTTTTCCTGCCTTCCCTACAAAGCTTAGCCAAAACTGGGCCAGATGGGCTTCTGTGTCATTTTTCTCATGTGCCTTAGGTGAGTAGGCTAGGGGTATTCGAAAGTATTAGTGAGAATTACCTAGCAATGACCCAGTGATTTTACGCTCCGAGCGATGAACTGTTGTAACAGGTTCGACATCTAGGAATTGAAGAAACTGGTTGTTATCTTGTTCTTACTGAGTCTGACGGGACTCAGAAAATTCATGCCGAGAACAATGTTGTCCCCTTCTTTCTACAACGCATTGTGAGATATTGAAGCCGCAACAGAGTTGAGGAGGGTCATGGCGAATGCTCCACATATATTGAACAAAAATCAAGGCACACCATACTTTTTCACTTGTCTATAATATCCACATTGTCATGAATATGTTAGTGATAATAAAAATCAATTTGATCCCAAGGATATAAATTTGAGGATACCCAACGCTACCAAATGTGGAGAAAAAACGATAAAATTCAAAATAGAGTGAGTGCGCATCCATCTCGATGGGAAAATTTAAATCTCGGATCCATCATGTGCATGGTGGATCATATGGCATCGACATAATCCATGGATGATGAATGTGAATATGTACAAATACAACAACCCATTTCCTATTAATAAAAAACTATCCGCTGGGGAAATTATGTACACGGGTTGGCCTCCAAAGTTGATGTCTGAGCCCTTCTCTCAATATTATCCTTTATGGTGTATTAATGGCTCTATAGCCTTAGAAATATTGGTTTCCATTTTCTAGTGGACCGTATATCATAAGATGTGCTTAATTAAATTGCAATCTGACATGGTCTCGGGATCTGAGGTCGCTGTGTTTTAATTTTGACAAAATCTCCAGGGTCTCTTCTCTGCTCACTGAGTTTTAATGATATTTCATTCGAATCTATCAAATATGTTGCATACCCTATTCAACCGTAACAAATATTTTTGGAGCTATAGTTCTGATCTAGGCGGCTCTAGAGACTCACATAGGGCAAAGAGGGCTTTTGAAAGCTCAAAAAACAAAGTTTTCGGATTGCTTTCGAACTAGGACTAGAGCGTAGATCTCGACGTTCTGATTGCGGTGGTGTGAACGGTTCGTCAACCTGAGCTCGTATGCAAAAGCTAGAAGCAATCAAAGTTTTGGGTTGACTTGGATGACTTGGCAGCGTAAGGAGGCAACAAATCCGCAGCGATCCGGCCACTAGATTTCGCTCGAGATTCTATTAAACTTTCAGGCGAGAAGTTTAATCGAAACATTTTACCGTCAACCGACGGAATCCTGCGAAGATTCATCGTATCGTCGTGATGTTTCGGGCAAGAGTTGTATATAAATATTCTCGTTCAAAAGATTAAATCCACGAGAGCCCGAGAATTTTCCTTGTTGCCAAACCAAAAAAACGTAGTTATCCCAGTGCATTATTGGAACTTGATCCAATTAAATTATTGATACCCTTTTAGCCAAGACCTTTTACTTCGACTGATGTGTTAGAATTGCATCAAAGCATCAATGAACATAAAAGAACATATCCGCATGTTGTAAAGAAGAGAAACATAATGAGCATTAGAAACACAAGATATTGATAACGGAGTTTGTCCAGGAGGGAATACGTCTCCGGGCCTCGGTGTCAAGATGGTGTAGGCCACTGCATTAAGTGCTGGAAAGAGAAATTATGTAAATGGATGGTATTTTTTCTCCGTCATACAAGGAAAATTCCCCCACATAGGAGTGGCTGGACCTCTCCATGAGATATTCCACTACATGAACTCTCATTCACAAAAAGGACTCCTATTAGCACGACAATTTCACTAAATGGATGATGACTACGAGTATCCTGCCGAACATGGCAACAAAGGGATCTCAATCAAACATACATGTGACAATGAGTATCTCGCCAACATGGTAACAAAAAGATCTCAAACAACATAAAACAATCCACGACATAAATTAAATCTCACATCAAGAACAAAACAAGATCCCACATCAAGCATCAAACATCAAACATGGATCTATACAACACAATACATCTCATAGCAAAGAGACAAAGAAGTAAATGATCACACGGTATATACCTCATATCTTGGAGCTATCTGAAGAAAAGGATGATAAACTGCTGGATTTGGATGTACCATCAACCGTGGCATCGAATATCCTGAAAACGACTGCCCACACATTGAATGCCGACACCTGCAATTCCACTTTGAAAAGTGGCCGAAAAATGGAATGGTCAAATAGAAAATTTGAATACACCATTAGATTCATGCCGTCGAATAGTGCAAAATCGACATAAAGTTTATCCCATTTGGACATTGGAAAAATTTCGCCCCCCTAAAGGTTGAGCTCAATCATGGTTCTACTCCCTATTGTCTAGGCTCATGGTTCTACCCTTGAAATCTGTGTCACTCCTCTTCTCCAACTTGCTCTGCCCACACTAGTAAAAATGAGGGCTTATATTGAAATTTGTGGCAGATTTAAAAATATCGAGCCCGTTGGGCAGTTGGTTGTGGGCAAGCTTGTCAAGTCGGAGGTCGGGGCTTCCAACCCCATCGACCCCACCCGAATTGGAAAAGTGTTGTTTGCATATAAAACAAAGATTAAAATGGGCATGTTTTTGTTTTAATTTTACATTAGTTTGGGGTTTCGCTAGCAGGCCGGCTGACTATTAAGCCGGGCGGGTTCGACACCCGGCGCAACCATATGTTTAACGATGGCATTGATATGTGTCACATGTGGTGTGGGGGGCGGGTCCATCGCCGGTGGCCCGCCCTTGTTACAATGTTTGTGTTATATACGATGTGGGTTCCAATGGTTCGGTAGGGGGTCACAGCCCGTCGAATCATGATATTTATATTTTTATAATATGACATACCGTGGAGTGGGGTGGCAGGGGTGGTGGCCCGCCACCCCCATTTTTCACATTTTTTCGTTATTTAACAACAATAAGCAATTTTTAAAATACCCAAAAATAGGCCGAAGGAGACAAATCAAGTGTCCTGCAATTTTGCCTGGAATCCGACCAAAATCTGGTGGCCAGATCGCTACGGATTTGTTGCCTCCTTAAGCTGCCAAGTCATCCAAGTCAACCCAAAACTTTGATTGCTTCTAGCTTTCGCATACGAGCTCAGTTTGACGAACCGTTCACACTGCTGCAATCAGAACGTCGAGATCTACGCTCTGGTCCTAGTTCAAAAGCAATCCAAACACTTTGATTTTTTAGCTTTCAAAAGCACTCTTTGCCCTATGTGAATCTCTGGAGCCACCTGGATCAGAACTATAGCTCCAAAAATATTTGTTACAGTTGAATAGGGTATGCAACATATTTGATAGATTAGAATGAAATATCATTAAAACTCAGTGAGCAGAGACCTTGGAGATTTTGTCAAAATTAAAACACAACGACCTCAGATCCCGAGACCATGTCAGATTGCAATTTAATTAAGCACATCTTCTAATATACGGTCCACTAGAAAATGGAAACCAATATTTCTAAGGCTATAGAGCCATTAATACACCATAAAGGATAATATTGAGAGAAGGGCTCAGACATCAACTTTGGAGGCCAACTCGTGTACATAATTTCCCCAGCGGATAGTTTTTTATTAATAGCAAATGGGTTGTTGTCTTTGTACGTATTCACATTCATCATCCATGGATTATGTCGATGCCATATGATCCACCATGCGCATGATGGATCCGAGATTTAAATTTTCCCACCGAGATGGATGCGCACTCACTCTATTTTGAATTTTGTCGTTTTTTCTCCACATTTGGTAGCATTAGGTATCCTTAAATTTATATCCTTCAGATCACACTAGTTTTTATTATCACTAACATCTTCATGACAATGTGGACATTATAGACAAGTGAAAAAGTATGGTGTGCCTTGAGTTTTGTTCAATATATGCGGAGCATTCGCCATGACCCTCCTCAACTCCGTTGCGGCTTCAATATCTCACAATGCATTGTAGAAAGAAGGGGACAACATTGTTCTCAGCATGAATTTTCCGAGTCCCGTCAGACTCAGTAAGAACAAGATAACAACCAGTTTCTTCAATTCCTAGATGTCGAACCTGTTACAACAGTTCATCACTCGGAGCGTACAATCACTGGGTCATTGCTAGGTGATTCTCATTAATAATTTCGAATACCCCTAGCCTACTCACCTAAGGCACATGAGAAAAATGACACAGAAGCACATCTGGCCCAGTTTCGGCTAAGCTTTGTAGGGAAGGCGGGAAAAGAGAAAATGGAGGACGTTAACGAGGATGATCTGATTCAGTGGTTGAATTTTCAAAGGCCACATTCGGTTGTGTACACAATGAGAGAGACCTACTTGAGATTGGAGTTAAAGGGAAGTGTACTATCAGTTGTCTAATAAAAAAAAATTACAGGTGGTGCATGGATCCAGAGGAAGAGCCTTGATGTATTACACAATAATTATGGGGAATTTCCTTGTTAATAGGGGCCTAATTCCATAGGAATGTGCGCAAGGAAATAGGGATTCCTAAAGCCAAGAAATTAGTTAAGTATTGAACCAAGCTTGCCTAGGAATCAATGAGACAAACAAAGATAGTGCATAGAGCTCTCAACCCTGAGAGAAGAATTGTATTGTTCTCATATTCTTTGACTTATGCAATATACAGATAGTTGAGTTTTTAGTTGAGCCTTTTCCCAGATAAATCTTTGTGTTGTGCGATTGAAATTATTTCTCTTTCTTGTTCATGTGATTTTGCAATTCTAATTGGTTTATGCAAATTGTAGAGTAGATTCAAGTGCTTTTTTTTTAGCATATTGCAAGATAAGTTGAATCTACGTGGATTTTCTACATGGTATCAGAGCATGAATCACTATAGAAGAGAAGAATACGAGTTTTTTTGGAGAAGGTGAATTGAATTTGTAGATATACTCTTCAAGACCATCCTCGGGATCATGATGTCTTTCTTTGGATTGAGACTCGAATATGCCCTTGAGGGTAGTTCAAGTTACATAGCTTGGAAGGATAGGATAAAAGCAGTGTTCGAAGACAACAAGCTAAAGGAGTTCATAGATAGTGATATTCCTAAGCCCACAACAACAGATTCTCAAGATCTAGTAGTAGCTGCTCAAGATCTAGCAGCATGGAAGAAGAACGTAGCGAAGGCAAGAAGGATTCTCTTGGAAGGAGTTCAAGATAATATTGTCTTGAACCTCCATGGAAAGGAAACTCTATATGATATGTGGAAGGCCTTGACAATTTTTTTTCATAAAAATAACGACCATAGGAAGCTGGCGCTAAAGGAAAAACTCAGAAAATTGAAGATGGAGGAGGGCGACACAATACCAAAGTACTTGAACAAGTTCACCCAATATCGGGATGAGCTTGGAAGTGTTGGTGTTATCGTTGTTGAGGATGATATGGTGAGCCTAGCACTTCTAGGCCTTCCCAAGAGCTAGCATAGCTACTAGGATTCAGTAAATGGGAGGGAGAAGTTACCAGAGTGGGAGCAATTATGGTTTGACCTGGTGCAATAAGAAATAAGGCAAAACACTAAAGACGAGACATCTTCCAAAGAAGCGGAAGATGAATTTGCATTAGTCAACAAAGGAAAGAAAGCCTAGGGAAAGAAATCCCAAGGTGAAGAGGGCAAGAAGAAAGACTTGTCCAATAACAAGTGGTTTCACTGTCACGTGTTCGGGCATTATGCCATGATATATACACAGAAGAAGGCAAGTAAGAAGGAACCTGCAGTTGCAACAACAGGTGAAGCTCTAGCTTCACAATTTGAGCTTAATTTTACTCTCATTGCATGCATGGAAAGCACAGTAATGGGAAGCATGTGGTATCTCGACATCGGTGTCTCATTCCATATGAAGGGTAATAGAGATCTCTTCAGTGACTTAGAGGAGAAAGAGCAGGGTTTTTAACTGAGGCTTTCCCTAGATAAATCTTTGTGTTGTGCGATTGAAATTCTTTCTCTTTCTTGTTCATGTGATTTTGTGATCGTAATTAGTTTCCACACTTTGTAGAATAGATTCATGTAGTTTGTTTTAAGATATTACAAGATTAGTTGAATCTATGTGGATTTTCTACATTTTCTCTCGCCCAAATCCCCATGAAGAGCGTGGTCATGGAAATTGTTGTGGCTAACATTCCAATGGTCTATACCATGTCACCTTCTAGATCTTGGGCCATAAAATTAGGCAGAATCTTGTAGGTGGATTTATCCTATGCAACCATATTTTTATTGGAGGTCAAGAGAGGAGACTGTATAGAGAGTCTGAATTCCTATATGTTGTAAGTGATGCCAAAAGGTCTAAGAATCAACCTCAATATTTCATAGAAGAATTCATTGGCTCTTACAACCTATACATGAACCTAAAGATGATGCCATAAGTAAACGAAGTCCCTACTAAGATTAAATAGATACAGGACAATTTTGTACAATTATCCAAAACAAATAAATGAATAAACATCTTTTAAAATATTTCATATACAACAATAACTTATTTTTCATGAACTTTGTATATTCTATATTTATAGTATGTTAAATTATGTTTATTTTACTTTCATATAGATAAATCAAAACTATTATTTTTTAATCAAAACTTAAGATATATATATTCATTAAAACTTAAATCAAAATAACCAAATAACAATTATAATTGAATAACAATAATTTTCAAAAAATAAATATAAACTTCTCAATAATAAATTCTAAATAAAAAAAAATACACTCTTTGTATTTATAGAATATACATATATATAATCTTTAACAAATAAATAAAATAAATATTATATTTATTTATACAAAATTTCATTCAAAATTAACACTATAACCCACTTTACCTTAATTATATAAAATTTAAACTTATAAATTTCAATAAAACATAAATATATTAATAAAAAAACAAAATATTAATATAATAAAAAGATAAAATAGAAAATTGCCTCTATCCATAATACTTTTTAATCTTTTAGTTCTTCCCAACTAAAAGATTAAAATTGTACGTGTATATTTATAGCCTATAATAAGTGTTGTGGGTGCATCATCAGTTCATCAACATCAACCGAGGGCGCGAATAAATTTCAAATGTGCAGGTATGCGTTGTATGGATGAGTATGGGATGAACATACCGCAGATAGCAGCATATACATGTGTTTTAGAATGTGATGGACATATGGAAGATAGCAACATGATGCATGTGATTTGGACCGACCGGAAACATAGATATAGTTTGCCGGAAAGC